>PVJI01024882.1:0-21256 GCA_004026765.1 Micronycteris hirsuta | reverse complement strand
TTTTGAGTGTTTTGGGTTTTTTCCTTTGGGTTGGTTTCTAATTTCAGTCCCTTGTGGTCAGAGAAAATACTTGGTATGATTTCAATTTTCTTGAATTTGTTGAGGCTTGTTTTGTGTCCTATCATATGGTCTATTTTTGAAAATGTTCTATGTGCATTTGAAAAGAATGTGTATTTAGCTTCTTTGGGGTGAAAGGCTCTATATATATCAGTTAAGTACATTTCTTCTAGGGAATTGTTCAATGCCACAGTATCTTTGCTGATATTTTGTTTGTAGGATCTGTCCCTTTTTGACAGTGGGGTGTTGAAGTCCCCTACTATAATTGTGTAGCTATGAATGTCTTTCTTGAAGTCTTCCAATATTTTCTTTATGTATTTGGGTGCTCCTGTGTTGGGTGCATATATATTTACAATGTTTATGTCTTCTTGGTGGATTCTTCCCTTGAGTATTATAAAGTGTCCTTCTGGATCTCTCTTGATGGCCCTTTTTTTGAAGTCTATTTTGTCTGATATGAGTATAGCTACCCTGGCTCTTTTTTCATGAACTTTTGCTTGGAAAACTTGTTTCCAACCCTTCATTTTCAATCTGTGAAGGTCCTTTGCCCTGAGGTGGGTCTCTTGTAGGCAGCATATGTGTGGGTCATGCTTTCTTATCCATTCAGCTAGTCTATGTCTTTTGATTGGAGCTTTTAATTCATTTACGTTTAAGGTTATTATCGATAGGTACTTCACTGTCTTTTTTTTTTTCCCTTCCTGTGTTTCTCTCTCTCCCTCTCTCTCTGTTTTCCTTCCTTTCCTTAAAGCAGTCCCTTTAGCATCTCTTGCAGAGTTGGTTTGGTGGAGGTGTATTCTTTTAGATGTCTTTTGTCTGGGAAGCTTCTTATTTGGCCATCTATCTTTATTAAGAGCCTTGCTGGGTACAGTAGCCTTGGTTGCAGGCCTCTGGTTCTCATTACTTGGAATATTTCTTGCCATTCTCTTCTGGTTTGGAGTGTTTCCATTGAGAAGTCAGCAGCTAACCTTATCGGGGCTCTCTTGTATGTTACTTCCTGTCTCTGTCTCACTGTCTTTAAGATTCTCTCTTTGTCTTGGAATTTTGCCATTTTAATTATGATGTGTCTTGAAGTGGGCCTGTTTGGTTCCTTTTGATTGGGACTGTCTATGTTTCTTGGACATGTGTGACTTTTTCTCTCATCAGATTCGGGAAATTTTCCATCATTACTTTTTCAAACACGCTTTCTATTCCTTGTCCTTCTTCTTCTCCTTCTGGTATCCCTATTATATGGATATTATTACGTTTCATGTTGTCCTGCATTTCCCTTAATACCTCTTCATTCTTTCTGAGTCTCTTTTTCTGTTCCTGCTCTTTTTGGGCGTTTTTTTCTACTTTGTCTTCCAGCTCGCTGATCCGATCCTCTGCTTCATCGAGCCTGCTTTTGATTCCTTCTATTGTGTTCTTTAGTTCAGATATTGTATTCTTCATTTCCGCTTGGCCCTTTTGGATAGTTTCTATTTCCTTTTTCATGCTGACATAGTTTGCAGTGAGTTCATCGTAGTTTCCCTGTAGTTTCTGGAAATTTTCTGCGAGCTCATTGAGCTTCTTGAGCTTCCTGATAATCAATGCTTTGAACTCAATATCTGATAGTTGGCTTGCCTCTGTTTTGTTTATCATTCTTTCTGGGGTTTCCTTCTTTCCTTTCATTTGAGGGTTATTTCTTTGTCTTCCCATTGTTTGTGAGACTCTTCTTGCTAGCCTCTGTTTCTTATTTTAATCTGTAAAGTTCTCTGGAGTAGCAAAGTTAATTTTGTCTCACTGTCTCTATTTTTTGGACTGACCCCTGTATGGGACTGACTCTGGTCTTTTCACAGCTCCAGGTTTTTATGTCTCACCTGTAGGTAAAGAAGAGAGGGGGGCGAGAGGGAAAGAAAGAAGAAAAAAAAAGGAGTGAAGGAAGGGAGAAAGAATACTATAAGGAAAGGAATGTAGGAAGGAGGAATAAAGTATAAAGAAGGAAAGAATGGAAGGACGAATTAAAAGAATAATTTTTTTATCTTTTGCAAATTAAAAAATAACAAAACAAAACAAAATATAAAAGAAAGAGAGATATGAGGAGGAGGGGAGTAAGAATACTAAAGGAAAGGGAGGAAGAAGGAATTAAAAAATAGTAAAGGACAGAGAGGAAGAAGAGCTAAAAAAAAAAAAAAAAAAACCTTCAGCGTTCTGATTTTTAAAGCTGTCCGGCCAGGCTGCGTCTGGCTGGGAAGATAATAGTTTTTCTTTTCTTCCTTCCTGAGGTGTACTTTTTGCTGTTGTCCAGACACCAGCCCAGTTCCTCAGTGTGCTTCTGGTTCCAAACAGTCTTTTGATGTGCACCTGATAGGTGCAGCTCTCCCACCGCCTATTTTCTCTCTGCTGGTCTAATTAATACGTTCTTTCCGAGCCCTTTATGGATAGTTTGGACCCTGCTCTGAGTCAAGAGTTTGTGCGGTCTGCAGCTCCGGTCTGCCACTCCCCTCAACGAGGTGCTGCTGCCTTATTCCCACAAAGCTGATTGGTCCTGCCGGTCTACGTGCACCGGGGCTGGATGGCAAGGGCTTTGTCCCTAGCTGTCCACATACCTGTGCTCGCTTTTAACTCTGTCCCTGGGTTGTGCGCCAGCAAGCCCCAACCGAGGAGCCCGGTTGCGCACTGTCCCTGTTATTTTTGAGCTGTGTGCCTGTGTTTGCTCTCTTGTCTGTCCCTGGAATGTGCGCCAAAGAGCTCTGGCTGAGGGGCCCAGTTGTGCACTGTCCCTGGTCTTTTTGAACTGTGCACAATTAGTCCATGGATCGCCGGGTGCACAGGGCCCTTAGCTTTCCCTCTTTGGTTTGGAAAGCCGCACTCGGCCCCAGAGCTGCTGATTGCAAGTTGTTCCCAATTCTTCTGGAATGAGCTGGGAAAGGCTTCGGTCCCCTTGTTCAAACAGCCTCCAATTCCCCTTGATGGAAGCGCAAGCTGCCACAGGTCGAGGGCCAGTGCTACAGGCAGACTTCCCTGGGCGCACCCGACCTGGGACTGTTGGGGGCGGGGCCTCTTCAAATAGCCTCAGAGCACCTCTTTTTTTCCTATTTTTCCTCTCCGAAAAATTCTTCCTATTTACGCCTGCCAGACCAAACAAGCATCTGACCACTCACAAATCCCAATCTGGCTCCCTCCCCAAGAATCTTGCATCCGATCCTGGTGGCTGCCGGGTCTGGGACTGAAGCCCCACCCTGCTCCCCGGGCTGGTCCCGAGGGGGAGCCTTTCCTTCTGATGCAATCTGCTTAGCGTATGAATGTTCAAATTCCCCTGTAATCTTGGGCATCAATCATCATATGGGCTGGAATACTGTTGGGTTTTTGCCCTGTTCCTCAGAAAATCACCTAGTGGGCAGGAGGAAGTAAACTCTGTTCCCCCTATCTTGCTGCCATCTTCCCAGCCCCCTTATACCTAATAATTGATCCCATGAAGGATAAACTCACTTTCTGAAATATAAGTAAAAATAAACATACAGCATGATGACTATGTTGTAGTTAACAATGCTGAATGGTATATTTTAAAGTTGCTAAGAGAGTGGATCCTTAAAGTTTTCATCACAGGAAAAACATTGTAACTATATGAAGTGATGGATGTTAACTAAACACATTGTAGTACTTGTTTGGCAATATATATATATGTCCGGTAATTATGCTGTTCACCTTAAACTTACACAATACCGTATTTCAATTATATCTCAATAAAACTGGAAGAGAGCCCGGCTGGTGTGGCTCAGTGGATTGAGCGCGGGCTGGGAACCAGGCGGTCCCGGTTCGATTCCCAGTTGGGGCACATGTCTGGGTTGCAGGCCGGGTCCCCGTGAGGGCCATGTGAGAGGCAACCATACATTGCTCTTTCTCCCTTCCTTCTCCTCTCTCTAAAAATAAAATAAATAAATAAAATCTAAAAAAAAAAATAAAAAAAAATAAAACTGGAAGAGAAAATGTAAACAATTACTCATCATATGAAAACTAGTAAAGGAAATTACTTATTTAAAGACTGGGCAATTTTATTAAAACCATGTAAGTATATAATTTTATTATACTTTTAACATGATATTTGATATATTTATGTGCTATGTGTGCAAGGTTATCAAGAATAACAATATAGTAATCTCCCAGGAGCCCGCTACCAAACTCAGAAATGAACATTACCAAGTAAGTGTCTTTTACCAAGTAATTGTCTTCTTCCTGTGTATTTTTCCCCATCACTCATTATCTCTAACACTAAAGGTAATAGGATCCTAAGTATTGTATTAATCATTCTTGGGATCCCCATACCTTTAGTATATTTATATGCATAATAAAATATAACATTATTTTCTTTCTGATCTTTATTAAAATGTATATTACTATATGTTGTTTTGGGCAATTGCTTTGCTCACTCACTGCTACGTTATCACTTTTGTGCATTGTTGTGAATAGATACAGCTTATTCATGTCTTTTCTTTCAGTAAAATATCCTATTATTTGTTTTTAACATCATTTACCTGTCTAATCTTTGTCAACGTTTGTTCTGGTTGTATTCAGACTTTTGGTATCACAAAAAATTGCTACAGTGAACACTGAACATTGTTTAATATATCTCCTGGACAAAATGTGGAAAAAATTTTAAGCACATATTTGATAATAAAAATGCTTAAGCTGGGGATATGTAAAGATAAAGGTAATTGCAACTATTTTCCTAAAGTGGATGCATCAATTCAAATTGTCTTAGAATGTATTAAAGGTTTATTTAGTTTACATTTGTTCCACTATTTGATAATACCAGTTGATAATCTAGAGGAAATAAAATGATGCATACAGTGGTTTAAATTTGCATTTCCCATTAAATTACATTGAGGATCTTTCCATATATCTATTTAATGAGTATGTTTTCTTCTATGTAGCACCTATTCCTGTGATTTTCCCCTATTTTTACATGGCATTGTATTCTTGCATATGAACATTGTGTCCTTTCCTAATTTGTTACCTTAAAGAGCACGCTCTATCAGAATCTGGTTACACTGCAGCAAGAAGATCTCTCAGAGCACCACACTGGAAGCCAAAGATATGGAAGCAACCCAAGTAATAAAACAACTATGAGACATTTACACAATGGAACACTACTCAGACATAAAAAAGAAGAAAATTATATCCTCTGCAACACTATGGATGAACCTGGAGAACATTATGCTAAGTGAAATTAGCCAGTGAAAGAAAGACAAATACCATATAATTTCACTCATATGTGGAATCTAGTGAACAAACTGAAGTAACAAGGAGAATGGGGACAGACTCGTAGACGGAGAGCAGGATGACAGCTGGAGGGGTTTGGAGATGGAGGGACTGAGCAAAAATGAGAAAAGACTCACGGACATGGACAACGGTGTGGTGGACCTTGGGGGAAAGGAGTGCAAGGGGACTAGATGGTAATGGAAACATACAACAAAGGTTAAAAAATAGACTAAAAGTTCAGAATTAGAGAGATTTTTCTACTTTAATGCCCAAATTTCACATAAAATATGTCAAACCCCAAGAAGGTTGAAAAAAAATAAGATTGAAGGGTTAGTTGGGGCTGGTAAGAGATTTCACTTAAGAGGGGGCTTATCATCACAAATGGCAAAAAAACACCAAAACCAGAAAAGCAAGTCAAATGCAAAAAGGGAGTCCAAATTTCAGAAATTTGAAAGGGCTTACAAAAATTATCAAATAGGAGACTCAAAGCAAGTGTAAAAGTCAGCATACGGGGCCTGTTAACAAGGACCAGTGCAAGGACACAGATATAAGTGTGAACCAATCTCAGAGTAAATGGGAAGGTACAGTAAAATTTCTTAGAAATCAATTTTCTTATTAGATATTTGCTCTCATGCTACTGCCAGAATAAGGTGCACAAACTGGACGGCTGAAGTTAAAGGGCCCAAGAAATGACAGGTATCACACTGCGATCTGCCTAAGTTTCTATGGCTTATTCAGAGGCAAGAGTGGCGTCAAATCCACTCTGTATAAGTCGCCATTCTCTGGTTCACAAGGAAGACGCAATGTAAATTTGGGGAAAAGGTGTGCCAGTTCCTGGGGGCTTCACAAAAAGCTTAAGTAGAGGTAAGGTAGGGATGTAAATGAAGTTTTGAGAACTCTTATCCGATACAAAGATGGCAATGACACTCAGGGAGAGAATCTGGGAAATTGAGGATAAGTGGAGAGAACATAGTTAAAAAGGAAATGAAGGTGGCAGCACAGAGACAGCTGCTGTCTCCACCGAAAAACAAGACATGACTCCAACTCGGACCCACTTGGCAATATCACAAAAGGCTATTTATTTTAAATAATCTGTAATATTTAATCCCATCAATATGAATAAGGAGAAATCCCCAGGTGTTCTGTCTATAATAACCATACTTGCCCTAGAAAATAGCAAGCAAACTTGAGGTGCTCCTTTTTTATTTAGTGTGAATAAATAGAAAAGTGACCCTGGAAGCAAATACGCCAGTCTGGAAGCACAGTTTTTGCCCACTGAGTCCAACTGGCCAGGAAGAGTAGAAGGCTGCACCGCCAAGGGATTGCGAGGCCCTACCTAGTGCGGCTGGTGAGCAGAGGGCTGCACACAGAGCAGAGGGTTTGGGTCTGAGCCTCTTGCGAGAGCAGTGAGCTAGGAGCTGGACAGGCAAGAACTGCGTGCCTGAGATTCTTGGCAGCCAGGTAGGACCACTCACACCACACAGTACAAATCTCTGAAAGGGGGAAGGCGTGCCCAACCCTCACCTGCAGGGCTGCAAACTCCACAGAACAGTAAGGCCAGACTCAAAAGCTTTCTGCCAAAGGATCCTTTTATGAACTTTTATCAGATGCTATGCTGGCTCTTCCTTAGGCCCTATTCCACTGAAAACAGTAGAGCAGAGAGATTAGAATTTGGCACAGCAAGGGATATTCAGGGCGCCCCCTAGCCTTGGCTCTCACACAGAGCTGCTAGCAGCACCAAGCAGGAAAGAGCTGACCCTTTTATACAGATCGGCCCTCACATGAAACAGACAGCCAATCCATCAGAAACTACACATTATTAGAAATAATCTGGGACAGACCAAGATTTGTGGTTCAGGGGCAGGGGAATACACCCACCATTTTCCCTGAAGACTGAACAGTACCTCCCAGGAGACAACTAGGAATCACACCAGCCTGATAACAACCAAAATCCCCTCTAGAGGCAGATGGAGGTGGTACATGCATTGCTGTCGGACATTAGATGGACCACCCCTGGGCCTTGTGCTGATAAAAAGCCAGCAGGGCAGAACAGCAAGGACCAGCCAAGCCTGAAGGAGATGGCACAGACTGTGGATTGCTTGTAGCCTCCAACAGGTGGCCTCAAGCTAGACTGGGACACCAGCTGACATCAGGGATGGATCCTGGAGGAGAAGACAGTAGGCAACCACTACCTCTGCTGAGACAAGTTCCACCTTGTTCTTTTTCATTATTTGTGTTATTTTTTCTCCTGCATAGTTTTTTAACACATTGTTTCTTTGTCTTTTGTTCCCATTATTTCAACACTTATTTTTCATTTTATTTTTATATTTATTTTATTATTTTTAATTTTTATTTTAGTTTTATTTCACATCTCATATTTTACTCTTCCTTTCTCTTACTCCTTTCTACCTTTATCCTTCTCTTTTCTTATTTTTAAATTTGATTTAAATTTTATTTTTTCACATTCTACATCTTGTTTCTATTCCTCACTCACTATTTCTCCTCTATCCATCCTCTCAAAACCATCTTTCTTTCCATGAGTCACCTCACATTCTTTTTCCCTTTCTTATAAAATCCTTATTCTCTTTCGATCTTTATTAATAGTTGCTTGATATTGGGGTTGTTGTTGAAATTCTTCAGTCTTATTCCTAGTTGTTCAGTATTTTTTTAAGTCTCATGTATTGCTGTTCCCCTGTCCACCTCCATTTCACCGTCCTCCTGCCCTGTCTTATTTTCCTTTTAAATTTTATGTTTTCCCTTTCTTAGCCTGGTTTCTAGCCTTAGGCTTATTATTTTTCCTCTCTCTATCCTCTCAGTCATTTTTCTTTCTTTTAGTCATCTCATATTCTTTTTTTCATTGGATATAATATTTTTATTCTCTTTCCACCTTCATTAATCTGAGCTCTTTTGTTGTTTCAAACATTTTATTGACATTTGCAACTCTACTTACTTTCCAACTACTTTGAATTGACACCATATCTTGCACAGCAAAAACACTTATTTCCTCATTCTTGCCATTTAGCTTCCCATAGCCATGTCCACTAAAGTTGGACACCTTTCTAGGATCTTTGCCTCTATTTCACCTTTGTATGTTTAGAACCACAGTTCTTTTTTGTTTGTTTGCATGTCCCCCTTGCTTTGAGAACAGAAGAAAAAAAAGGAAACAAAATAGCAGCATGAATCAAAAAGAACTAGTATCTCAAACACAATTGCCTTTATTACTACAGGAGTTAAACATATACTTGTTTTTTTAAATATCAATGAACATTTTAAACGTTCTATTAGAATAAATTTTAACTAATCAGTTATAAAATGTTTATATAATGCACTTAAACATTTTCAATCACTCTTTATTACATAGTTGTATTTCACATTTTATTTATTATAATCCAATCACACAAAATTATCAGGAACCCATGTAAATTCAGGTATATCAAAGACTAATTTTTATTTCTACACAAAAGTGCACATATCATTGTTTCTGTCATCTTAAAATGTCTATATATCCTTGTGTAAAACAGCATTTGGAAAACCAAATACTCAGTTTCCAATTAATAACAACATGTACACACTAAAAATACCAGTCTGAAAAAAAGCTTTAAACTTCTAAAAATGACTGACAATTTAAGAAGCAGGGGTTATGCTATATAATAAAATACAATATAAAGCAAAGAGCTGTAACAGAGCAGATGCAGAATGAAAATACAAATCTTGAAAGCAAGGTTAGCAGATTCCATTCTGGGTAAGGCCCATAACATTAATTATAGAGTAATTTAGTTGATGAATGAATTTGCAGTGTTTTTACTTTACATAAAGTTTGTAAGTGTGTTAGAAAATGTGCAAAGTGGATTTTCAAAGTATAACCTATTCTTTGCAATCCATTCTCAGCAACTTTTACTTGTTTTTAACACTTATTTGCCATATCGGTGCTATTGTAGGCAGCAGAAATATTTATGAAAATTTCAAGTTAATGCTGTTCAAAATATTTTAAGATAAATGGTAAAAGTTCTGTAGGATTAAATTAATGGTTTGTTTTTGAGGCTGTATAGATAGTTTTTAAATTTGACATGCCTTTTTTCATGAACAAAGTGATAAAATTTTCATCAGTCCAATAAATAAAGCTTTGCTATAATGTGTGGTTCTTCCTATATGAAGATTATACTACTGACTCGCTACAAGGGCGATGGATTTGGACTGAGCCTGACATTTTAGCAAACGTATCTCACTGATATGTATGGGCACAAGTATTTCATAGGGATGGATCATGAGGTAATTAGAAAACTACTCTAAACAGTGAGTCAGACTTTTACCGGATAAACCTATGATCCTCAAATTAGAGCCAAAGGTTGTAGCAAAAAGCTCTCATGATCAAAGCAGCATTTGAAGATTTGATAAGACAACTTCGTTATCAAGAGATACCCAAGAGTTACTGAATCTAATCTAATTAGATCTGAAAATCATGTTACTGACTCATTTCTTGACACTGAATTATGTTTGATATACCATTTAAATTTATTTATGAGTCTGATTTTATTTCAACAGCATGCGGAGTAAGGTCTGCTTTATTACCTACCATATGAGGTAACAGTGTTATATAAAATTGCATATTTCTTGATTCATACTCAGTTGAAGGTTTAGCCAATATTTTACATTTTGCATGAAATGCAAGGACTGTGCCTACCTCCCCAGCCTCCTTGCCACTCCTTTATATTATGCACACCTCCATTATGTTTTTCTCAATGCTGTGTTCTGCTTTCTACTTCCACAAAGTTCAATCTCATTCTTTATGGATGAGTTTCTAACCTCTACTGGAGATCAGCTCTAACATTACCTCTCCTAAAACCCGTTTCCTGCTCCTCAGTCATAATAGGCTACTTTTCTGTGGCATGAATTACAACCCATTATTAGAGTCTGTGTGAGCTCTGTTCCCACTGCCCCTCAGTTGACTGAGCATCTTGAAGGCTGGCACTGTGCCATTAACATTTATCCCAATGACTAGTATAATTTTAACTCAAATATTTGAATGAATCATTAAATGAATGAACCCTGTTCATCTGTCTAAATTATACTATGAGTGCAGCACCTATCTCAAAGCAGGGAAATATTATGGCATATTTAGATTTCAATAGCACATAATGCTCATGCGATAAAACCATTTTAAAACAATCTACTCAGAGTAGTGTCTTATAATTATAAAAGATTTTATGTTAATACCTATTTAGATATAGTTGGGAAGAATGGGATTTAATTTGTGTCAAAGGGACTTTTACATTAACAGCACTGTTGCTTCAAAACATTGGAAAAGTAGCCTGGCTGGTGTAGCTCAGTGGATTGAGCGCGGGCTGGGAACCAAGCAGTCCCGGTTCGATTCCCAGTCGGGGCACATGCCTGGGTTGCAGGCCAGGTCCCCAGTGAGGACCATGTGAGAGGCAACCACACATTGCTGTTTCTCTCTCTCTCTTTCTCCCACCCTTCCCCTCTGTCTAAAAATAAATAAATACATTTAAAAAAAATTGGAAAAGTAGTTCTGAAGATCAGGTTAAAATTTCCATCATATTTAACTTAATATATTGATTGTTATATTTTTAAGAAAGAGTAAACATCAAGAATAAGAGATAGTATGCACCCCAAGTGCTTCTTAAATTAAAGGCAAATTAAAATAAACATCAACAAAAACAAAAAAGACAAAAATAAGAAAGCTTCTAGAAAGTAATTGGGTTACTAGGGTAAATCATCCATCAACATGAGCTGCAAGTTAATGAAATAACATTTTTAAAGTTTGGGGGAAATATTTTTAAAGGCTATTATGCCTTAATATGAAAGCATATTTTGGCAATATAAGTTTAATTCCATTTCTACTCAAGCAAATTTAATTTTAGGCTCTATTTGTAAAAATGTGGTTAGAATCCTGGTTCTAACCTATATTAACTCCATTAAAGTCTTTTTTTTTAATAATTACTTTATTTTTTTTCAATTATAGTTATCTGCATCCTCTCCCCTCCCTTCCCCCTCCCCCACTCCTCCAACCCGACCTACCTCCCCCGCCTCCCTTCTCCCCCTTGGCTCTGTCCATATGTCCTCCATAGTGGCTCCTGTAAACCCTTCTCCCCATTGTCCTCTCCCCCTCCCCCCTGGCTATTGTTAGACTGTTCTTAATTTCAGTGTCTCTCGTTATGTTTTGCTTGCTTTCTGTTTTTGTTGATTATGTTCCAGTTAAAGGTGAGATCATATGGTATTTGTCCCTCATCACCTGGCTTACTTCACTTAGCATAATGTTCTCCAGTTCCATCCATGCTGTTGCAAAAGGGTATAAGCTCCTTCTTCCTTTCTGCTGTGTCAAATTCCATTGTGTAAATGTACCATAGTTTCTTGATCCACTCATTTGTAGATGGGCACTTAGGTTGTTTCCAGCTCTTGGCTATTGTGAATTGTGCTGCTATGAACATTGGAGTGCATAGGTTCTTTTGAATTGGCTTTTCAGGATTCTTAGGGTATAATCCCAGTAGTGGAATTGCTGAGTCGAAAAGCAGTTCCATTTTCATTTTTCTGAGGAAGTTCCATACTGTTTTCCACAGTGGCTATACCAGTCTGCATTCCCACCAACAGTGCAGTAGGGTTCCCTTTTCTCCACATCCCCTCCAACAGTTACCTGTTGCTTTGTTGATGATGGCCATTCTGACTGGTGTGAGGTGGTATCTCATTGTGGTTTTAATTTGCATCTCTCTGATGGCTAATGATGTTGAGCATCTTTTCATATGTCTCTGAGCCCTCTGTGTGTCCTTTTTTGAGAAGGTTCATGTCTTTTGCCCATTTTTTCATTGGTTTTTTTGTCTTCCTGGAGTGGAATCGTATGAATTCTTTATATATTTTGGAGATCAAACCCTTGTCTGAGGTATCATTGGCAAATATGTTTTCCCATATGGTTGGTTCTCTTTTTATTTTAATACTGTTTTCTTTAGCCCCACAGAAGCTCTTTATTTTGATAAGATCCCATTTGTTTATTCTTTCCTTTATGCCCCTAGCTCTAGGGGACATATCACTGAAGATGTTGCTGTGTGGAATGTCTGAGATTTTCCTACCGATGTTTTCCTCTAGAACTTTTATGGTGTCACGACTTACATTTAAGTCTTTTATTCACCTTGAATTTATTTTTGTGTATGGTGTAAGTTGGTGCTCGAGTTTCATTTTTTTGCATGTGGCCATCCAGATTTCCCAACACCATTTGTCGGCATTAAAGTCTTTATGCTGCCTCTTTCTCATTTGTAATACATGGAAAGTAGTAATATACAGAATATAATATAAAAATTAAGTGAGATAATCTAGGTGAACAACTAAGCACAGTGTCTAGCATATAGTGAGCATGTTACATGTGTTAAATATGTTTACTTATAAATGTAAAACCTGGGCAATTCTTGCATCTATGACTTAAAATTAAAAAATTAAAAAAACACGTTGTAAAATTGACACACATTAGTTTAAGTGCACATTGACATCAAATAGGGCCAATTTTTCAGCACTTTGAAGCAAGCTGTTTTCATAGTATTGCTCCCATTCTAACACTCTTCTGCCTTCATGTAGCCCTGACCCTACATCACTTCCTAAAATCATGCAGGGCTTATTTTCAGCACATTTTCAAAATAAAATTTTTATTTTAAGTATTCTTTGTTGTGTTCAATCACGTGTTTACTAGAATATCTAATAAGAAAATAACTACATGACTTTCAAATACTATATGGATAATTAACATTTTTAAAAAATGTGTTTTTTTCAAAGTTCTATCACTTGTTTGTATTTACCATTTATAAAGTTACATAGCTGTATATATATATATTGATGTATAGATATAGATATGCATAGTCTCAGATATCCTTATAAATTATTATTTTATAATCAAACCATTATAATGAAAGATAAAAGAATAAATTAAAGTCAGGCCATAACATTTTTAAATTCAGATTTAGCTATTCTCAAAGAGATGTTGTTGAATATCACTGTGTCTAAAACCATCTCTAGGTCTCAGAATTAAATAGGTTCATATTAATTTTTAAATATGCAATTATTGTATGCATTCCATTTCAAGTCTTTACAATTATTTCCCTGTTGATTCTGAATCAGGAAATAGATACCAGGAAGCTGAACTATTGTTATGCTTACAGCTGCAGCTGCACCATCTCAGAAATAGCTTTGAAAAAGAAAAAAAAAAAAAAACACTATAGATGTTTTGGAAAAGGTATGGAAGTCATCTCAGATTTCTAAAAAAAACTCAGCCAAACCACTTGCACCTGGGTTCCCAAGAGGTACATTTTCTTCTAGATGACAATAGTATAGTTTGGGATTTATTTTTTTCCATGGGTACGTAAGAGTGTGTACAGCTATTTGTTTTTTTGCTGTTATTTCTATCTATTTTTACCCTTGGCGATAGTAAAACAATCACATATGCCTTTTATTTGTTTCTTTTTGGTTCAAAGTTTAAATGCATGGGTGTGTATTTTATAAAAAACATGGTTGTTATAGAATCCATATCTTAATTGCTAATAAATGAAATGTCAATGCTTAAGCATGGTAGAAGGAAAAAAGATAAGTTTTGCATATGTGTTTAGTATTATGAGTCAATCAGTCAAATAACTAACCATCTTATTTTGCATCAATGCAATACTTGCAGTGCAGTGTCTTTTGTATTCTGTCAGCAAGAGCAGTGCTGCTTATACCACTTCATGGCCAATGCTATGGCTGTTACACTGGTATTTCAGAGTTAAGAAACAAGATCATTCAACATTAAGAAAATAACTACTCCATTTAAAAAATGAGCCACCGACCTTAACATATACCTCACTAAAGATGATATATAGATGGCAAGAAGCCTATTAAAAAGATGCTCTATGTCCCATGTCATCAGGGAAATGTAAATTAAAACAGCAATTAGACACCACTAAAAACATATTGGAATGGCCAAAATCCAGACCGCCGATACCACCACATGCTAATGAGGTTGTAGGGCAACAAGAATTCTCATATGTTGCTGGTGGGAAAGCAAAATGGACAGCCAACTTGGAAGACAGTTTGACAGCTTCTTATAAAACTAAACATACTCCTACCATATAATCCAGCAATTGTGCTTTTTGGTATCTACCCAAAGGAAGTGAAAACTTAATATCTACACAAAAACTTGTACACAAATGTCTATAGCCACTTCATTCATTAGCATCAAACCCAGGAAGCAACCAAAATGTCTTAACTAGGTAAATGATTAAGTAAGCTATGGTCCACCCAGACAACAAAAATTTTCATGGAGTGCTAAAAAGAAATAAGCTTTCAAGCCATGAAAAGGCATGGGGGAAGCCTTCAATACATATTACTAAGTTAAAGAGGCCAATTTGTAAAGGCTATTTAATGTATGATTCCAACTATATGGCATAACCAAAAAGACAAAATGATAAAGACTAAAAACGTCAGTGGTTTCCCATGGCTGGTGGGAGAGGAATGAATAGGCAGAGCAAAGAGATTTCTAGGGCAGTGATAATACTCTGTGTGATATTATAGTAATAGATGTATGCCATTGTAGGTTTCTCCAAACCCACAGAATGTACAATAGCAAGAGTTGAACTGGAATGGAAACTATGGACTTTGGGTAATTATGGTTTGTCACTGTAGGTCCATCCTTTGTATGTGTTCTATTGCATAAGTGATGTGGACAATGGGGAAGGCTATGTGTGGGGGTGGCCAATGGGAAATCTGCACTTCCCTCTCAATTTTGTTGGGAACCTAAAACTCCTCCAAAGAAAATGTAAATAGTCTTTTCTAAAAAAAAAAAAAAAAAAAAAAAAAGTTCATTTTAACTTTATAAATTGTGTGTTTAAATAATTTCTTATTCTAGTCTTTTTATTATGTAATCAAGTTTTCTATGTCAATTTTGTAACACTTTCTTCATTCTCCAGTTCCACAATATTTTTATCCAGGAGAAAGTGGAGTTCAGAGCTAAAATGTGTAACATGGGACTTTATTTTTTACCATGCATTATACGCCAGTTGATTTTTTATTTACTAATCGTGCACCGACACAAAGGGAAAAATAAAACATAGATATAAAAAAATCAAAGTAAGTACTCAAACAGTTCTGTAAATCTTAAAGTGAAAGTTTCTCCCATTTGGCTATACTCATACTCTCTACAACGGCCTATAGTATAGTTGACTTTTAATGTGAATGGTGCTGTTTAAAAGCCTGTGACTGCCTTTTTTGATTCTCACAATTAAAAAAAAAATGTACTATGTAGGTCACCAAAAACACTTCTGTATCTTGACAGGACTCTCTACCATGATTACCTGGTGGCTTTCTGGGCCTCAATGGAATGAGTGACAAAAGGCAGTTTGGTCACCCCTAGGCAGAGCAGTTTGGCAACGACAAAGGGAGGGCCTTCCTGCCACTTTCTCTTCTCACCTCACTTTACTCTTCTCCACAACAGGCCAAGTCTTCAATGTCCACCTTCCATCCCTTGATTCCAAAAGGCTGGAATCAAGAAGGGTTAGTCTCGATTCCAACCTTTTCCTAATTATATTCCTTCAATGTATTCCTAAGGATAACAGGAGCTTGAAAAATAAAAGTGCTACAAAATGAGTCACATTTGGAAAACACTGAGCTGAATGAAGATAAAACAGATTTCTTTATGGCAGGACTGCTCAATGCCTACATATGCTAGTGAACATTATGGTTCTTTGAAAGGTTAGTAGCTTTTCTCAAGCTTATTAGACTATGGAAATTTGACTTAGCTTAATACCTGATAATATTGTTTGGCAAATCCAGTTTGAGAAACAGCCTTAGCTAGGCATTGACTATTTCCAATTTAGTGTAAAAGAAAGATAGATGAATAGGTTTTGAAAAGAGAAAAATTTACTTGGTATTATTGAGCTTCCACATACTAAATGCTATTTTGGAGGCAATTTTACCTGGGGCACCTTCTGGAGCAGCTCACTGTCCCAGATACAGCTGATGGGCAACACGGTAGAAGGAAACAGATTCCCTGCTTTTGCATAAGTGTGTGCTAACAACCTTAGCATAATTGTTCATTTTCACCACAAGATTCTAAGAATATCTACATAAATACTTTTGCCAACGTAATCTGTAGTGCAAGAGCAGAGTAATAGTTGTCTTTAGAGCAATAGACCGCAAACACTTAATCAGGCAATAGAATAATCTTACCTAAATGTGCTAATAGTCTACTGGAAAAAAAGAAACAAACAAACATATAAAACAGATCCAGTTGACCAAATTCTTACTGAACCAGTTTGCTTTCATTGTCAAAGTCGCTTACGAAATCACTCCCTCTTAATAAGGTGGGAAGTTAGGAGGTTTGTAAGCTGCGCTTGAAGAGTCCGCTTAATTCCCCCAGTACCACACATGTACTCGGTTTCTGTTTCAGGAAATAGAGGTAATAGTGCTGAAATTTACTTCCCTGTGCACGTGCTTTCTGTCCCCACCTAAGCAGTGAACTTAGGGTGACAATGCCTCCTTCTCATTATTTTTAAACCTTTTCATCGTTACACTGCCTTTTAAAAAATAATTTGGCTATTTGACATACTTGGTGTGCTTGATACTCAGGCAAATAAGACAGCTGTATTTAATGAACAGAATCTTATTAAACAGAAAAGGTTCAGGTGTCTTCTTATGTATCTATTTACATTCCTGTATTTACATTCCTGTATTTACATAAATCATAAAGTGAACCAAGAAATTACTTTTGTTCTTCACAAGAATAACTCATTGCCTTTTTCCATTGACTTCAAATTTCCTAAATAATTGCTCCAGTGTGAAAACTCTAGGAGTGATAAAATATCTCCTCATATACAGAACCAGAGATCTGCCCTGGCTGGTGTAGCTCAGCGGATTGAGTGCGAGCTGGGAACCAGAGGGTCCCAGTTCAATTCCAAGTCAGGGCACATGCCTGGGTTGCGGGCCAGGTCCCCAGTGGAGGCCATGTGAGAGGCAACCACACATTGATGTTTCTCTCCCCCTCTTTCTCCCTCCCTTCCCCTCTCTCTAAAAATAAATAAATAAAATCTTAAAAAAAAAAAGGACCAGAGATTTACCAGTGACATGGTGAGCTGTTCAAAACGTTATTTATACTGTTTACTTTCTGTTAAGAGTCCTGTAATACTTAGATGTCGATTTTCTTTGTGATATCACTAGTAGAATGCAGAATTATCTCAAAACAAGAAAAACCCAATTAACTGTTAATTTCTTTGCGATCTGTTCCTCCAACCAAACAATGTGCAGCAAAGCAAGGCCACTGGTGACAAATAGGGCAATTATCACTCAGAGAAGAAAAATTCTGTTTGTCTTTTACCTAGTACAAGACATACATTAATTTTACTTAATAAAGATCTAAAACACTTTTCTGAGTCTGTGAAATCTAAAAATAGCTCCTCAAAGGGGTGACCCTGAGAGCTGAGTGAGCTGCACTCTATTTACCCCAACCAGGCAGTCCATGCTTTTCCTTCTACTTCCCTATTAACGGTACTAATGAACTTTGAAAGATTTGCATTTCTTTGGCAGCATTATTCTGCCTCATTTTGTTAATGCTATCCTGTGGGTTTTGTTGTATTCCCCTTTTATCTACTTCTTTAGTCTAAATTAAACTCAAACAAGCGTACATCATTCTGTATGAAGATAATAAAATGTACAAAGCAAACTCTTCCGTGAGCATAGTAAATAATGCTTCTGAAGGTAATATTTATGTGTAATTTTAAGCAAAGTCATCCCGCTTGGTAATGGAACTAGATAATTAAACAAAATAAACTGCCTAGGAGAACGTTTAAGAGGTCGGTTGCAAGAAAAATCTTCAAAGCAAAACAACTGAACTGTGTTTTTTTTTTTCTCCTCATTGGTTCAGGTGAAGTGACTAGGTATGCTGTGTTGAGATTGTTTCCCCTCTCTCTCATAAAAAGGCTGTTTTGTCAGGTTTCTAACTTGTTGCCCCTGCCTTTAAGGTTGCTTAATAAGCAGGATCCTCAGGCATATTAAACCGTAAGGGCTGTAGAAGGGTACCGTGACCTATTTCTAGTTAATGTCCTTCTCTCCCCACCTGCCATTCAGTATCCTGCAAATTCTGGTAAAAACGTGAAAAGTAGGACTCAACGCTGCAGTTACTTCTCTGTACTACAGATTTTCCTCTCAAGAAACCTGATTGCATACATAAAGCCCACTTGACAGGTATCTGAAACTAGAGCTAGTTCCCAAAGGAGAGTATATTTGCCTTCCCGAAGGCATGGACACACTTGAATTCATCTGCCCTTTTTCCTAGATGAGAAAGAGGACCTATATAACCAAGGCATTGGAGACAGAACACGAAAAAAACAGAATTTAGTGCTACCACTAGACCAGCCTTGTTGGATAGCTAGCGGGGAACTTCAGCCTGCCTTGCCAGGACTTAATCAGGGGCACGTTTGCTTTCTAACCGGACTTTGCTTCTTCTATTTCTCACTTGTAAACAAACAAGACACTGCAGCTCATATTGGCCTTTCTTTACCCTTAATCTCAAGAAATTAAAAGAGGCCATGAAAACAAATTTGTAAGCTTGCCACCTATTCCTCAGAGACTGTATTTTGGATCCTCTTTCCTAATTGCCTAAGAAAGGCAGGCCCACTGTGTTACAAGAGGAATAGCTTGGGGCTACCTCATAACTGCCAGCATCCAGGCTATTAGAAATAGGAAATACAAGTATTTCAGGATGAGTATAATATCGTTTGCATACTGCACTGTGATTCATCTAATTAGTTCCCCCTTTTTTTAAGATAAGGTAGCCAGTTTTCTACTTTCCTGTGTGATAGATATGGAGTTTATAGTTTCAATGAAAAAAGGTAATAAGACTTATGAACTATGACTAAAGCATATACTGAGCTAAGAGTCCTGTTGGCTCTTTATAGAATCACAGACTAGGGTAGTTATGAAGTCAACTGTAAGGATAAAATTAGGAGCCCCCAAGTTTACTTGCTTCTGAACATCATCTCTTTGATCTACATAAGATGCTTTTTTGCCCCTGGCAGCCCACACAACCGTCTCCCCTTCGGCACTTCCTCATCTTTGTGGCTCAGGCAAAGGTAAGACAGGCCCTCCTATTCAGAGCATTTCAACACTTACCTTAAGTCTCCTTTTGTTCATTTTTCAGGAGCCCTCCCTAGACAAGGAGGCACTTGAAACCCCTCAGAAAGCCCTTCAAGTGCATAGCTTGTATTTTTTTCTAACTCTTTATCTCGTAACCTCCTCATAGGAGGGACCTTTATCTATTACTGTATAGGGAGAGGGAGGAAATTGAATGAATACCCTTCCCAATATTTTCTATCTTATATCTAGTTTAATGGTTTTGAGTTTTTCAGTAACAGAATGCGGATTTGATGGTTGAGCTTCCTACTTCTACCAAGACAGTTACTTCTCTTGTAAAGCAAGGTTAAGTATAAGTGGGGAATGTGGGAAGATAGCTATAATTTAATAAACAACTGAAAAATGGTTTTGTCGGTTGAAGCTACTGGTTGATTGTGTGATAAAAGGATTGAGCCAGTACAAAATAGAAATGGGCCATGGTTAAAAGCACAGAAAAGTCTCCCCTGACTATAGGAAAGTTCTTTATCTGAATATTCAGAATTGGTTTGAGGATTGACATATATAAATCACTCAACAGAGTACTTGACACAGAAAAAGATCCACAAATGGGCCCTGGCTGGTGTAGCTCAGTGGATTGAGCACGGGCTGGGAACCAAAGGGTCCCGGTTCGATTCCCAGTCGGGGCACATGCCTGGGTTGCAGGCTGGGTCCCCAGTGAGGACCATGTGAGAGGCAACCACACATTGCTGTTTCTCTCCCTCTCTGTCTCCCTCCCTTCCCCTCTCTCTAAAAATAAATAAATAAAATCTTTAAAAAGAAAAAAATCCACAAATGGCTACTAGGGATTATTGTGACATTAAATTGCAATTTCAAAATAAAGCAGGACTACTCTTTTTTTTTTTCACTGTAGTAAAAATGAATATATCTTGTCTATTAGAATAATGCAATCAATTAACACATGCTGTATTAATGGTTGTCCTCCTAAAACTTTCTCTGGGAGAGGGATTGATTCAGCTAGTTTGATACTGATAATCTCACCACAGGAAATCCTTAAAAAAACATCCTGTGGCTGGATGTTTCTCTGAACCATTCCTAGTAAAAAATAATGTTTGGTTTTGAGCACGAGAGGGAGAGTATATACAGATTCCCTTTAATATTTTTAATATTCTCTGACCTCCCATTATACTCTGAGTAAAATTGTCAGCATTTTTATAGCCAAGAAAAAACTGAGTGAGGGCAAGTCATACTAGTCCTTTTCCTTAAATTTCAAGATTCTGGATTTGGAGGGAAGCAGGGTGAGAGAGTGAAGAAGGAGACAGAGAGAGGGAGAGAGAGAGAATGAATGGGAATGACTCATCTAGCTATTGTGTTCCAAAAATGAATCAAGATGGAAACTCAAGCAATTAACTAATTGTATTCGCTTAACATCATCTGGGAGAGGTAAAGGAGAAAGGTCTACCTAATCTTATTATCATAAGAATATAAGATATTAGGTACTGAACACAAGTCAATCTCTAACGCACTGAGCTTCTGAATCCAATGAGGTACCAAGGAATAAACCTCCCCGAGGTATATCATAAACGTTTGGGTATGTCTTTTATGCATTAACCATATTGCTGAAAAATATAATTATTTGTCCTTGACTTGTATTTGCAAATATTTTGCTTATTTTACTGTCATTTTTTTCTTAAATTTATTATATGTTTAAATATGTCTAAATATACACTTACTTTTATTATCAACCGATATGTACTCACTATTAAACATAAGCCAGTCACAAGGACAAATACTGCATGATTCCACTTATATAAAAACTCTAAAATAGTAAAATGCATAGAAGCAGAGAATACAATGGTATCTGGCTACAGGAGGCAGTCGGGAGTTTTTTTTATTT
>PVJI01024881.1:0-21295 GCA_004026765.1 Micronycteris hirsuta | reverse complement strand
AAATTTATTTGCAGCATTCTTTAGATTAACTTTTCTGATTTCTCCTTTTTTAGTGGTTGTTTATTTAGATCCAATTTTTTATCTCATGTTATACTTCTCCTACCTGAAGATCTTCTGTTAAATTTTCTTATAGTATATGTCCTGCCTTTTTGGAATATTTATAAAATATAATATTTATAGTAGGATGACAATTTTTTTTTATTTTTGTCTTGTCAGTTTATTAAAGCTATTTTATATTGACTGTATCATATTGTATCGAATGGGAAATCTGTTCACTAAATCTGTGTTAATTTGTTGTTTTTGTATGGCTACTTTTAAGTTATAAAGTAAGCTCTATGTTTTCAGTAATTTTAATATGGTGTAATTTGGGAAGATTTTCTTTCTATTTATACCTATGTAGGATTTGTTTGTGCTTAACTCTATAAAATGATGTTTTTTATTAAATCCAAGCATTGTTTACAATGCTTTTTCCAAATATTTTATTTACAAATATTTTATCTCACGTAGATCTTTATTCACTTGTTTGTCAGACTTTTTAATTTTTTATACCTTTTCTTATATATGATTTTTTGGGATTATTCATAAACCCATGTCTTCAAATTATCTTCTATTTTCTTATCTGCATTGCTAATAGTCTGTTAATTAAAGTTTATGAATTTTTTCTTTAATATGTTATGTTATTGATCTCTATAAATTCTATCATATTTTAAAAATATTTTCCACTTTCTATTTTTTTCAAAACCTTTTCCTAGAACATGGTGAGCTGCTTTACTTTGTTCCTTTTCACAAAAATATAAAATAAGCTATTATCATACTAATGGAAGTCAGTCCTAAAAGTGAAGTGGCCTAATGCAAACTTATTGAAAGCAGGGATACCTGCACAGTCAATGATATTGTACTCACTTTTTTTAAAGATTATTTATTTATTTATTAATTTTTAGATAGAGGGGAAGGTAGGGAGAAAGACAGGGAGAGAAACAGCAATGTATGGTTGCCTCTCATGTGGCCCCACTGGGGACCTGGCCTGCAACCCAGGCATGTGCCCTGACTGGGAATCGAACCAGTGACCCTTTGGTTCACAGACCATGCTCAATCCACTGAGCTACACCAGCCAGGGCTGTACCCACTTTTTATAGAGACAGATGGTAAGTAGGCTGATTGTGGTAATCATTTCACAAATACATAGAAATGTGGAATCACTATGCTATACACTTGAACCTAATATAATATTGTATGCCAAATATATTTCAATTAAACATTTTCATTTTAAATATCTTTCTGGAAAGGAATAAACTTTTCAGCAGTTTCCATCTTTCCTCATTGCCACCAAGAGAAGCTTAGTTTCACACAAATTAAAAGTAAGTTAATTTCCTTAGGGGAATCTATTTAAATAAAACTGCATATATTAAAATTATACAAGGGAGTAATAGAGTAGAACCTTGGTTCTCAAACTTAATTCATTCTGGAAGTCTGTTTGAGAAATGACCTGTTTGAAAACTAAATCATAGCCTGAGAAGCTAGCATGAGAGAGTTGTCTGGTGGAGAACTGAAATTTTGTTTGATAACTGAGACTTTTTTTTCATGAATAACTAGGTTGAAAACCCAATTGCTCAAGATGGAAAATGTTCAAGAACCAAGTTTTGACAGTTTTCAACATGGAATTAAGCTTTTTAGCTATAATATTGTAAATTATGATAAAAGACAATCAAAATTTATATTTCTGTTGATTTGCATAACAAAATTTTCTTTAAGTTTGGGGCCAAATAAAATCCAAACATCTGCCCTGGCTGGTGTAGCTCAGTGGATTGAGCACGGGCCTGTGAACCAAAGCATCACTGGTTCGATTCCCAGCCAGGGCACATGCCTGGGTTGCGGGCCATGTCCCTAGTAAGGGGTGCTCGAGAAGCAACCACACATTGATGTTTCTCCTCCTCTTTCTCCCTCCCTTCCCTTCTCTCTAAAAATAAATAAATTAAAATATTAAAATGAAAAAGATATCATTAAAAAAATCCAAACATCTATCATATAGCAATAATTTGGTTTTATTGTGATTCCAACACAAATTACAAAGATTCAGCTGATTTTTCTCACCCAACAACCACAGAACAATTTTGACAAATTCTCAAATTTAACCTGAAGTAAAATTATTCAATATGTATGGGAACTCTGGCCCAACTTACTCCAATTTGAGAATGGGTTCTATATTGTGCATTGCAAATCAAGGAAATATTTCTTATTAAAAATTCTCTATTATGCCTTCTTCCATGAAAGTCAAGCATAGGCATACCAATTGGAAGAAAGGGTCAAATGCAAAACACTTGATTTGTCATCTTCATCTCTTGTAAATGATGCAAATGTATTTCTCTTAGGTCAGAGCTTGGATGTTACCATTCACCATACATGGTAGTCATAGAGGCTGTATCTTAAAAACTTCAGAAAATTACTCATTAGTCTTCTGCTTTGTGGAATAACAAAATAGTTGAATTTTCAACTTTCTCTGCCAACCTTAAAGAGGAACAGGCAAATTTGAGTGAAAATTTATGAGTTCTTTAAATTAGTTTATGTCTTAAAACACACATATTAGATTCAGTCCATTACAATTGTAGCAAAAAAAAGAGACTAAAATGATTGTCCTTCAATACTTCCAATATTTTAAAGCAATTGCCAATTCTCAATGTAAAATAAGCATTAACCCTTTTACTCTCCTTTTGTTATAAAGGTTATTTCTTAACTACACCCACAGTAAAGTGCATATGCTTGTTAAAAGTGATTATATATTAGGCCTCTCCTTCTTCATCATTATCATTAAATGGCCTTTGTTTATGTTCCAGTTTTCAAAATAATAGAGGTGTTAGTGAGGCAACAGATCTAAAACATCTCTGTTTCCATGATTCCTCTCTTTACTACTAAGACATTAAATTTACCATTGTGAGACCATTTCACTTGAAAGTTACTATTAATTTTATCTTTTAATTTTGTTATTATTCACCTGTGCAGATGTTCAATTTATTTTTAGTCTTTGGAGACTGCAACAATTCTCTGCTATTTGATAAGAAATATCATTACAAATACTATATGATAAGAAATTAATTTTATTTTGATTATATATTCTTTGAAAATTGAAACAAAGTTTAAACTTACTATATAAATTTAGAATTTTCTTTGGGAATCATACCGTATAAAAAGCAATTTATTGCAAAATCTTGCATTTATGCAAATACACATTATTTCAGTCACAGTGTTCTAGTTAAAATTAGCATATAATAATTGTATGATGTCTTATGATTCATAGCTCTCCTGTAGTTAATGATGAAAATATAAAAGTAAAAATAAAAATTTCTTTGGGAAATCTATCATCCTTAATTCACTGTGTTTTTGTATCTTCTAGCTAGTAGTCTAATACACTTATAAAAAAACATTGCACTAGCTTTACCACCATTAGTATAAGAACAACATTAAGCCATACATGTATGAATTATTACTAGCAGGCCCTTGATAATATATAACCGTTTTATTTAATTATTATAACAAATATCTAGTATGTACTATTTCCATTCATAAGGGAAGAATAAAAAGGTAGTGAATTAATTGCCTTCTATGCACTCCTTTATGTCATTTTTTCATTAATTTATTCATTGTTTATTCACAAAAGTAGTGAGAGCATTTACTGAGTGCCAACCATGCTGTTAAGTGTTGGGCATTTGAGTCAGAATCCTAAAGGATGTACTTCCTGAGGTAAGAGGGTATGAATGTGTTTGATGACGTTCAACAGGTCCTTAGCACTATAATACAACGATTAAAACTTTTAGGAAGGCTTATAAATTAGTGTGTATTTGCTTTGTTAGAGTTTGATCAGCCAAGAAAGATGAGCATGTTATTATTAATTGTAGAACTAAATAAAGTAGTACTGTTTGATGCATTTAAATTTTAGATCTCTTTGGAGATCCCATTTCCCTCAACCATAGTCAAAGAGGAATTCAGTCTTAGGCTTCAGTATATTTTGTGGTGTGTGAAGCCATTTCTTTGAGATACCTGTAGCTTCAGCATCCAACAAGATGAATAGCCTTCAAAGACTAGCTCCATTCATTGTACAGGACAATGGACACGTACCATAAGTTACTTGAAATCCTGTATTTCTCTGTCCTCTATGCAAGGATATGTTTCAGCTAGACGAATTTAATAAGATTTGAAGTATTCATTTTGTTTACCTTTTAAATTAGTGAAATGAAATCTGAATCTAAAAATTCTCCAACAACCGATATATATATATATATATATATATATATATATATATATATATATATATATATATATGACTAGAGATTCAGTTTTATGAGTGAGTGAAACCTGGGAAACAAATATGAACATATTATCTCACAGAGTTCTTTCCTATCACTTCGTAAGTGTTACTGGCCATTCTTTCCCTCATATATGCCACTGCTACACCTTACCATATCCCTAGTTTTCTAAATGGTAAGTAGTTGTTAATTTATCTACCTATTCAAGCAAGATAGAGTGTGTAAGGGGGCAAACAGCATGTTGCTTTTGGTTTTAATTGAGCACCAGGTAGCATGCATTAGTTCTCTCTCAGTAAGAGAGTTTGGATGCATAACCTTATATTGTTAATCACTCAAATAGATGACAATGTAGCAATATTTTTATTACTGTACTGATTCTTTTTTTATTGAATTGAATAGATGTGTATTTGTTAGATATAGCTCTATTTTGAATAATAGTTGTACTAAGCTGGCTTAAATTGATAGCTGTTTCCTATAAGCATTTTGATTGATTTTTCGCAGTTCATGTGATCTTTAAACTTGCCCAAACAGAACTCTTTCTCTACACACATCAAAGCACACACACTGTGTTTCATTATTTCAATTGGTTGTTTTAACATCTAATCTTCATGGAAGCATTCCAATCATGGAACCTCTGACTCTTTAGTCTTTAACTTGTGTTAGTTCAGATCCCCTTTGCTCATTTTACATTTGAAACCAAAACAATCCAAAAGGCTATATTTTAAGATGGTGAACTCATATATGTGTTTTTCGCTTTTTATCTTGCCTCTAGGCTTCTTGATGCTTCTGCCTGAATAAGATCTTTGGCAGTCCAGAAAATGTATATTACCAATTCCTGCAGGCAATTTATGACAAACGTAGCAAATGTGTTATATTTCTAATATTTCAAAATACTTTCTGATTTAAATGCTCATTTCAGGAAGCTGGTTTCAAGCTTCCCTATACCTTATACATTTTTATAGGAACAAAGGAAGTAAAAATATTTATCTTACCTCAAAATGAGAAAATATGGTATTGTGTGGTAAAAGATTCTTTTTAAATTCTGTTTTAAACCATTTTGAATTACAGAGAAGTTGCAAAATAATAAAAAACAAGCCACAGGAATCATCCACCCAGATTCCTCAGATTTAAATATTTTTATCAGATTATATAGTGGTTTTACTATTTTTCTATATATGTTGGTTTTTCTTTGACTTGATAATTTTGAGAACATAGCCATTTATTTTGTAGAGTGCCACTCAAATTGGGTCATACTAATATTATCTTATGATTACAATCATTATGCAGTTTTGCAGGAACATAACGGAAGTAACATTGATTCTGAGAGCATGATATTAGGAGATAATGTCTATTGGTCCCTTTACCGTATAATGTTAACTTGGATTACTTGGTTTACGTGGTATATACCAGTTGTCTCTAATGTAATGATGATTTTTTCTTTATATTTAGTAAGGCTTGTGGAGAGATATAGTGAGATTCCTGTTTCTCATTGAACTTCCGGCCATTAGGTTTAACATCTATTGATGATCCTGTGATTACTAAGGTGATGCCAAGTAGTGTTTTTCTAATTCTACAATTCACTTCACATTTAATAGTTATAAGTATACAACAAGAAAGTATTTTCTTTTCCTATTTTATGTAATTATAAATTTATATCTGCATAGACTTACGGGTTCTCATTTTAGAGTAAGGATTATAATTACTTACTGCCATTCATTGTTTTAATTATCAATGTGTGAGTGGAAGACCCCATCAAAGTGACTATGAGTTCTATTGATGAACCCAATCATATTTATAATTTTCCCTACTGTCACAAAAATACATTTCAGTCTCATATTTCAATTCAATTGCCCAAACCAAGAGAAACCATTTATGAAAGGAACCTTAATTCTGTTTGGTGATAAAAGATATTTAGAACTAGGATCTGAATGCTACGTATCCCTATGGCATTTTTTCAGGCCAGTGGTTGTACTGCCTCTCTGTGGAAAAGATAGCATGTGTACCCGCGCACAAGTGATCTCCGTACATATTTGATCTTCTAGTATTTACATACACCTGTATGTATTTATCATTGTATTCAAAATAGATTTTACATTAAATTGACAAATTTCTTAAAACATTCAATAAACTGAACCTGTCAAAAGAATTGAAAAACTGAATAGTTCTAAAGCTACTAAATAAACTGTACTTGTTTATTTTAAAAAATATTTCCATAAAGAAGACTAGATGCAACAACATTCCTGGTGAAACCTCCTAAAATATAATAAAACATATCGGCCATCTTAAACTTTTTCAAATATTGAAATATTTTCAATTTTGCTTTTGGACTAAAATAACCTTAATTTCATAATTATAAAGGACCTCTCAAAAGAATTACATTTCAAATATTGCTATGTACACAGTTTCTATAAATATGAAATTCTCAAAGAACACAAAATCATATGTACATCTATCTTATGAGTATTTTTTGGTAGAAATTCTAATTGGCTTTCTTATTCAACACATTTATTGCCTTATTTACGCAGTTGTTTTTCTTCAGTATGGTTTATCTTTCAGTTTTTATGGTTTAAATAATTAAACTATGCATTTATAAAATCTATTTTTTCAATATTTACTGTGTAAATTAAGTTTATTGTTAAATACATTGACTATCCCTCAAAATAATACTTTCGTTGCTTTTTTAAAAAATATTTTATTTATTTATTTTTAGACAGAGAGGAAGGGAGGGAGAAAGAGAGAAACATGGAGAGAAACATCAATGTGTGGTTGCTTTTCATGGGCCCTCTACTGGGGACCTGACCTTCAACCCAGGAATGTGCCCTGACTGGGGGTCGAACCAGCGACCCTTTAGTTCACCACCCGCACTCAATCTGCTGAGCTACACCAGCTAGGGCTTTTGTTGCATTTTAATGTTTCATTGTATTTCCTTTCTGTTGAAGTCCTGTGTGCCCTGGACCATGACGATGTTCCTAGTTAGCAATTTTGAATTGGTTGGTACCTCTCTGGTTTCAGAAACATTTTCTTATTTCGAAAACTTGGGGATAACTAGTTTTATGTCCTGAGATTTACTTTCTTCTCCTCCTCCTCTTCCTACTTCTCCTCCTCCTTCTTTTTCTTCTTCTCTCTCTAAATATCTATCTATATATAGTCTCTCTCTAAATATATATAATATATAATATAACTATATATAATTTTATATATGTAATAGTTGAGAAAAGTACAATTAATTGTATTATTACCTTTATACTAGACTAGAAAAGTGTACTATTATCATGATATTCAGGCTAACGATTTTCCAAGCTAAAAGAATGAGTTTTGAAAAATTATATTTTGCCTAACTACCAAAATGGCTTACCAGGCTGAGAATGTGAATAAATTTGCAAAACATTTTATATAAAATCATACCAAATACTTTTGGTAAAGGTGACTCAAACAAAATAAATGGTGATAACAATTCATAGGCTTGGAAAAGTATGTATATTTAGTTATATTTTTCTATTATTTTTCAGTATTTTCAAAATCCAGGCATTACCCTTCCTTTAATTTTTTAACCAAATGCTTTTAAATGTTGTCATGGTAATATTTATCAGTGTAATAAAATCTATTTCATATATTAATAAGCTCCCCCCCAAAAAACAAAGACAAAACTTTTTTCCCTGTCTCCAATTTCAGATTATCGCCTTTCCCCCTTTAATCTTGGATAAAAATTGGTTTGGTATGACTGACAAAGGAGAGGTTTCATATTTCCAAACTTTTTTGACATGTTTTGCTTTATATCAATACAGAAAAAGAGGACACATGCTACTACACCATCATCTTATTCAAATGTCAACATTCTTTCCTTTCTAATTTGTAGAAATATTATTAGTTTACACTTTTCAAACATCTAGGGTTGAAGTATACATTTTGCATACCTGTAGGAACAATGTATCAGCCTGCCTATGACATCCCTTTCCTCTCTCCTGCTATCAGTCTGCCCCCGCCAACACACACTTAACTTTCTAAGACTTTTAGGATTCCTCTGTAGTAGTGATGATAGAAGAAAAGTTTTCTCTTCAGGGACTCTACAATCTACACTTTTACTACTCATTAAACATGAAAATTGGGAAATGAAAAGGAACTCTTATACGAAGAGATTTAAGGCCTCTAATGCAAATTTTGCAGTTAATTTTATTTTTATTATTTATTTATTTATTTTAGAGAGAGGGCAAGGGAGGGAGACAGAGAGGGAGAGAAACAGCAATGTATGGTTGCCTCTCACATGGCCCTCACCGGGAACCCAGCCCGCAACCCAGGCATGTGCCCTGATGGGGAATCGAACTGGGACCCTCTGGTTCCCAGCCCATGCTCAATCCACTGAGCTACACCAGCCAGGGCATTATTTACTTTTTTAAAACATTTTGAATTACTGATTAAAATATTATATTTGTAATTGTACATATGTAAAAGTCTTCTATTTTATTATACATAAAATTTATGTAGCCCAAATTAATTTATATAATCTATTACATCTGTTTTCACTGGTTTGAGGATAATACCTTGTTCTTCATGGCCTGCTAGTCATCAAATTGCTCTTTTTCATTTCTGTCATGCACCTGAGATACTTCTAGATGTCCTATATTTTATTAAACATAATTTTGAGGAAATAGAAGGTCTATTTGATGGAACTATGAGATTGTGATTAAATGTTTTCTCTCAAATAGCTACTCTAACATCTTTACTTGGTACTCAAATTTTTATATATGGGATACAATAGAATTTTTATTGTGTCGGGTTTGTGATTTAAAAAAAAAACTTTCTTCAGTTGAAGGATATCAAGTGTCAAACATAAACATGGAATGTTTACATTTTTTTAAAGATTTTATTTTTTTTTTTTTATTTTTAGACAGAGGGGAAGGAAGGGAGAAAGAGAGAGAGAAAAATATCAATGTGTGGTTACCTCTCATGTAGCCCCCCTGAGGACCTGGCCCACAACCCAGGCATGTGCCCCGACTGGGAATCGAACTGGAGATCCTCTGGTTCCCAGCCTGTGCTCAATCCACTGAGCTACACCAGCCAGAGCAGAATGTTTACATTTTTTTTTTAATTTGCCCTCAATTTCATTCCTGGTATAGATGAAAGTATGTTTTCCTTAAATATTAAAGTAATGCATGTACTTGGCAAAGTAAGAGTTAACATCCTACCTATGACTCATTCATTCCCTTCACCAGGATGTAATATCAGGGAAAAGAAAAGAGGGCCAGGGCCTGGCCTAAACTCCTTGTCAACTGGACCATTGGATAAATTGATTAAGGATATTTGCTAGGAGGAAGAGACCTTATCTACAGAACCCCTTAGCCGATATTCTGGCTTAAGGATTACCTATAGTAAATAGAATTGCAATCACCAGACTTATGAGGCATGGCTCCCTGGAGAGTGTCATGTAAGCCATCAACTCAGTAGAAATAAAATGGCGATGTTATACAATTCACATGCCTCCTGCTGTGTTAGGGAAAGCCAAAAAACCTCCTTTGGAAACCTCACCTACTATCATGGGTGAGAAAGTGTATGGCTGATACTGGAAGGAAGGATCTAGTATGGTTGCCATATTTAGCAAGTACAAATATAAATGCCCAGTTAAATTTGAATTTGAGAGAGAAAATGGCATTTCTTTGTGTGTAAGATTACCCCATGCAGTAGTTGGGACTTACTGAGACTAAAAATAAATGTACTCTGCAATTTAAACTTAGCTAGGCATCCCGTATTTTATCTGGCAGCACGCATCTAAAGGAACAATTGAGATGTTTCAAGTATTTAGCATTTATCATCTTCTTTCTCTTTGCCTCTGACTTATGCACTTTTGACATCATTAGTAAACTCAATGAATATCTTCAATTGATAAGTCTTATTTGACAATTCAATTTCTGCAAGCTTGGCAGGATATGTGTACCTATGCACAAAATTAGTTTTACTCAATGCGTCACTACTATTTTAAGTTTTCTAAAGCCATTGCTCATGAACACTAACACGTCGCTCTGCACATCTACCAACTAGGGTCCAGGTTTGTGCTTATGTACATACTACACAGATGCACAAAACTTGCATCCATACCTATTCACACATATTTTTACTTGCAGAAAAAAATAATTATGTCCCACAGAGAAGAAAAAGTTTCTAACACTTAGAAATTAAAGTTTGATTTGATATCCTCTCAATGCCATACTGAAATATTATTTAATGGTAATAACCAAGAAGTATTTAATTTTCTATAGGAAATGCCTCTATTTGACTTCTTACTTATACTTGAATAAAACCCAAACATTATGAAGTTTTATTCAACTTGTAGATTTTTTTGTAGAAATGAAAATAATTTCTGTCTTGTAGGAGAGAAAATTCTGTCATTATTGCCTGCAGGAGAGTAACTAGATTTATATTTGACCTAGACATCTTATAACAGCATCTTTCTTTCAGAGACTATATTCACTCACTCCCTCAAGTTCTCCTCTGAACCAGTTGGATCATCCTGCCCATTCTCTTATTAATGTGGTAAATAAAACTTTGATATGTGCTTATTCCATGTCTGTATACTAATCATATTTTAAACTTTTGTGAAAATAATACTTTGACCTACCTAATAGTGAAGAGCTTGTAGTTTGTTGAGGAGACTGACAATTAAATAGATGAATCATAATGTTTTACTTCTGTTATTACTACTTAATCCACCTCTTCTATTAGAAAAGGTATTTGAGAACAGTGAATGCATTCAATTGTATTTGTATTTAGTAAGTGATTGAGTCAAACTCATTCAACTAAACTGACCATTCATTATGGTCAGATGGTAGATGATTAATAAATCGGGTTCCACTGAAATATGTGTTGATTAAATGACATGTTTCTCAATATACTATATGTAGTGAAAATAGGATTGCAAATAACGTTAATAAATTTTGATAATATGTTCAAAGAGGCTCTCTGATATAGTATGATAAATCATTTGTGTAATAAGAATGAAAGAGTAAATGGCCTCTTTATTAAAATACCTCTGTCTTCAATATCTTTTAGTTAACCTTCCAGATCCACTTCTCCCAGGGTACTCTACTCTTTGTCCCTTAAGGCTTACCTCCATGGGGTTCTTCAACAAGTTTGCTTGCCCCCTGGATTTACTTTGCTGCTATTAAATGCTAGCAAGAGCTAAGAAAGAAACCCTTAGCACTACCAGTGGCAATAGTCTCTTGCCTTATTCTTATGGTTTTAGACTGTTATTTTGGACCAACACTGGCATTATATGACTAAAAATATTTTTGACTCCTTCAATATTATATAATTGATTGATTATACGCTACTTTTTGCCAATAGTATTATCAAGTTACCTAAAACCATTTTAAATTAGGTAGTGGTATAATATAAAAACTGTGTATGGAAAAAAGATAAAAATTAGAGGAAGGCAAAGTGGTATGAGATAGAATTAAGATAATAATGGTGGAATTAATATCATGATGACCTTCACCTATACAATTTTGGGGATTCACAAGTATGTCTTAAAAATTATGAAAAGCAAAATCTTACCCATTGCTATTTATTGTGTCTAGATGGAATGAATATTGCTTCAGGAAATTCAACTGCTCATAGGAAAAGTCAATAGAAAATTTCTCTAAAAGGTCTTCATTAAAATCTTAATAATGTTAGATAATGTGTTTTAACGAATTTTATGTAAGTACAAGTTTAGTAGGAGTTTTGTTAGGGTTTTGTATCATTTTGTTTTTTGGAATGTGCTTTGTTTTATTTGTTTATTCTATATAAGGTGGATAACTCACATAGTACAATTCATTTACAATTACAAAAACTTTGAGAAAAAGCTTTTGGGTGAGAGTAGGACGTATAGTAGAAAGCAATGTTGTCATGTAGAGGAATATTTTAGAATAAATGAAATCCGTTCAGCTAGATTTTAAGTGACTCTTGAACTGTGCTAAACATGGAGTTTTACTCTGTCAAATGCATCATCTGCCGATGGCGTACATTGCCAGTTGAGAAGAGACTCACGGGTACAAATATCCTACAATCACAGTTGGAGAAGAGCGAAGATCTTTTTGAAGAGGTTCAGAGGCTAATGACGACTTGTGCTTGAAGAGAACTCCATTGCAGTCTGCCCTGAGCTGAGGTGCCAGCAAGGCCATGTTTCCTCTTAGAAAATTATTTTGAAACAACTTCATCAAGTGCTGTCAAATGGGTAAGAAGGGCGCAAAAGCTGGCCCGCTGAGCCAGTAAGTAGTAACTCTGTATTTGAACCTGGTTATATCCAACAACTCAGCCTTTGCTTTTTTAAATATATCATTACTAACATTTATTATTAGCTATTAACATTGATATAACTCTTAACACTATTATTGCTATGATATGCTTATAAAAACTGATGTTTCAAATAGTGATGCAACCACCTTATTCAATAAATATTGCTGCTTCTCAATGAATTGCTCCAAAATGAAGTGGCTCTTCAAATGTAGATGTTTTACATTCCTTACTAAGTATCAAACTGCTCATTAAGAATAAAAATGTGTTTCACATATGCTGGTCTTTGACCTTTCTATTTGTAGAGCATTTTACACTTATGGTTTCATTACCTTCTCCAAAGCCCTGACAATATTTGGCAAGCTTTGCAAAATAGTAACTTGATCCAGTTGCCTTAGGGCCACCCAGCAAGTCAAGAGCAGCCAAATGGGGCAAAAACCCAGGTCTTCTGACTCCTTTTCCTGACATTGTATGAAATATTTAAATATCAAAAATGTACTTTTTTCTTAGAAATATATTTCATATACATAAATTACTTTAATAATAAAAAGTTATATAAAGAAAATTTGAGAAAGTAAAACAAATTTATAATGCTATCAGTTTTCTTGAAAATTTTTTTAACTATTAGTACCAGTAAGGTGGAATTTTCTGAGTCACAGTTACAAGCTGTTACAAACTCATAATTGATAAGCAGTTGCCAGAAATGCTTAGTTATAAGAGAAAATGTATTACAACGTTTCGGATAAAAGTAATCTAAAATGTCTTAAATGAATGTTTACTTTTTCTGAAAATTACCCCCCAAAAGCTAAGAGGCTTATTAAATTAACTCCATAATTCATATGAGATTATTTGCATAACTGTTTCAATGAAGCTTTCCTTCTTCATGCTAAATCCATTCCAAAGCTAATTGTAGAATATAATTATAGAGCTTTACAAGCAAAGATATAATTGCTGTCCTTACTATGAATGTAAAAAAGTTTAGGTGGAAAAGATTAAATGGCTTGTTCAAGGTCATGCCACTCACTATTGAGTAGAATTTAGAAATCCTGACACCCACTCCATAATATTGCATTTATGATATATTTAACAGCTTCTGGCAAGAGCAGTGAATAGTTTAATCACTTGATCACAAGAGTACATTGATTCAACAAGTCAAATATGACACAGCTTAAAAAGTGCATTTTATGAAAGATGTTTACCTTATCCTTATTTACGCAGCAATGAACTTTGAGGAGTTAATTTCAAAACTGTTCAGCTGCATGAATCAACTCTGATGAAAAACAAATATATAAAACCCAAAACAACCTCTAAATATTCTACACAGATAAACTTAATAATATAACTTAGAAACATGTCATATTGTTTTGGCAGCTGCATGTAATGGAAGTTGTTTTAAGATTCTTAAAGTCAAGCGAAAAAGGACAAATGGACATAGACAACAGTGTGGTGATTGAGGAGGTGTATAAGGAGGGAAATGGTAATGGAAAAATACAGTAAAAAAGTCTTAATGTTGTTAGCTTACAGAAAGATCGAAGAAGTAGAAAATAAATTGAAGTAATTAAAAAAAAAAACTCACTGTCATCACTAAAGATAAAATTAAACTTTTCTATTTGTTTAAAAAAATTTGTGGGGGCAAGCGGACAGGAAATAAAGTGGAAGATATTTCATCTAGGGTAAAAGAGTTTAAGTACACCCCACCTTAAGTGGATTTATTCCACGAGGATCTGGTGAGAAAACTGGGGAGCGAGGAGGGATCCCTGAGGCTTTGCGAGAGCCTGCCCGGGCTCTGGAGAATGGGTGGGTCAAAGTGCTGGAGGCAGTGGGATTGCAGCAGTGCTTGATAGATTTCAGTACAACCCCTCTGTAAAGAGTAAACAAACAGGCACGTGACACAGCAAGAGGAAGCTTGCAGGGAATTTGCCCCAGGCTAGTGAAATATTTGGACAGAGGGAAAAAGCCCTTCTACTAGCTTCTGGAGTGCATAGGATTGGGGTGGGAGATTTAAACAAAGGGCAGGCAGTGATGCGCCATTCTGTTTCCTCTTGCTTTCCCAGTAGGGGGCCATTGCACCAAGGCTGGGCCCCAGGCACTGGGCTGCTTGAGGCTTCAGGTAGCTGGGGCTGTGCCCCTTCTCTCCCTCTAAGATCCGCACTCAGACCTGGGCCAGAAAGCTCTCCCCTGTCCTGGGGGTTGAGGTAGCCTTTGAGAGCTAGGGCCCCACGTGCAGAACCCCGGCACACAGTGGTCAGCTGTGGCTCCAGCCCTGGAGTGGGAAGGAGTTGCAGTGACGTGATAGCAGCCCCACAAACATGCCGTCCAGGAAAGGAGCCTGAAGCCAGAAAGTGGTTCATGTAGCAAGCAGCCTTGGGTCTCTGAACGACATATAAGAATGGAGTGGGGTTTCTGGACACTGGTCCTGGAGGTGACTGGATTCTTTCTGTGTTTTGTGAAAGAGATTGTTCTGGAGTCGGGAGACCCTGCTTCCCCAAATTGGACAACTTTTTAATAAAGACCATTTTTCTTCCCTACCGATCTCTGTTTTATGCCTGTGTTCAGCCCACTCTGTTCGGTAACAGATTGTTTAATTTAAACAAAAACATCAAAATTGAAACTATAAGCTCGGAAAGTAATTTAGTATATTCGTAAAACTTCATTAATGGACATAAGAAAGTGTTTCAATAACACAGGAGTGAGCTAACCGTTTCTTGAAGAGAGAGTTTCAAACATTGTGAATTATTGGCTGTGCTATGAAGAAAGACTTTACACTATAATAATATAAACAAATGTATTGATTTTTTTAAAATTTAGAATGAATCCATGTATAGTCTTCTGATCATTAATTTTACATTAGTATATATCTTTGCATATTAAATACTATTTAATATACAATAAATTTGTTGTATGTACAACGAATTTTATGATTAAAGAACAGAATGTAAATTGTATCAGCTGTGATAATGTAAAGGTTTATTTGACAGAAGTTAGGAAATGGGCAGGAGGTAATCTTAAGGGAACAGAAAATACACAAATATTCTCATCTTACATAAAGAGGGGTCAAGAAGTGCTGTCTATAGTTGATAGGAAAGGAAATAAAAGTTTATATTATTATTTCAAGTTAGAAGTTTGTGCTATAAAACTCAATAGAATGATTAAAATATATAAACAAAAAGGATGCTCAAGAATGAAATAGGACAAATTCTCTTCTACTGCAGTATGCATACAACAAGTAATGTTTAAGCTCATAAATTAAGAAAAGCATAGCATATTATTTAGACACCAAAAATACTTTATAAAATATTTGTTAATACTGAAAAATGGGCAAGATACTTTTCCTTTATACTTTTTTATTTTGTAAATCATGTTCATATATTAATAATTTAGATTTAGTTATCAGTTCATTAAAATTATAGTCTCATAATTAATATATCTGACTTAAAGTTGTTAGTAAGATAGTTCTTAAGATCTGTTACTAAATTTCATTAAAACTAATTAAAAGTCTAAAATATATGATTATTTCTATCTATATTCAAATAATATACTGCTACAAAAATATCCTGGGCCTTAGTATAACATTAATTGACAAATTGATAGTCTTTGGTAATATTTCAAATAATTTTAAGTCAAATAGTTCACAGGGTACAATGTTTATTGAGTACAAGCCAATTTAAATTAAAACTTAGTGGCTTATTTATTACATTAAATTAAAGCTTATCCTGAATTCTTTAGCAAAGACTTTCAAAATTGAAAGATAATTTAAAGTAACATATTTGGAATCTAGTTGAAGAGTATTTTACTATACATAAAGTTGACTAAAATTTTCAGAAATTTAAAGAAAAGTTTTATATGCTCTAATACTTCTAAACTTACACATTTTTATTATTTACTCATTGGGAGTATTTAGTATCAGAAATGATATTTTTTAAACCACTGAGAACAAATGAAAACCATATATTCTAAATAATTAAAATAAATCACATATTATTATAATGTCATTAATAGTGAAATATGTCAGTATGATGCAGTAAGCATTTCATGTAATATTAAGCATGTTTAATATATTTTTAAAAGGTAGGACTATTTTAATTTTGATTAACAATTTTATTTTATTTTTATTTCTATCTTCTTTTTATTGTTGTTCAAGAACAGTTGTCTCCAATTTTACCTCCACACTCCTATCCCACGCATCCCCACCTCCCACCCATGAACCAACACACCTTGGGCTTTGCCCATGTGGTCTTTATTTATTTATTTTTATTTATCTTTAGAGAGAGGGGAAGGGAGGGAGAGAGGGAGAGAAACAGCAATGTATGGTTGCCTCTCATATGGCCCTCATGGGGACCTGGCCCGCAACCCAGGCATGTTCCCTGACTGGGAATCGAACCAGGGCCATCTGGTTCCCAGCCCGTGCTCAATCCACTGAGCTACACCAGCCAGGGCCCATGTGGTCTTTATACACACTCCTTGATGACACTAAAGATGGTGGAATACCTCTTAAGCAAGTTTTAAAAATCTGAAATGTTATTGTTTTATAAAAATGTCTCAGATTACTGGGGAATTTGAACAGTGCACATGGATTATTTTGTTCTATAGGAAATATACTGTTCATATATTTGTATTTAATTACAATCATTGCTTGAGCATCAAAAATATTTCCTAAACTGTGTTGGTTATAAAAAATCTTTATTTAGCCCTGGCTGGTGTAGCTCAGTGGATTGAGCGCAGGCTGGGAACCAGAGGTTCCCTGTTCGATTCCCAGTCAGGGCACATGCCTAGGTTGCCGGCCAGGTCCCCAGTGAGGGCCATGTGAGAGGCAACCATTCATTGCTGTTTCTCTCCCTCTTTTTCTCCCTCCTTCCCCCTCTCTCTAAAAATAAATAATAAAATAAAATCTTTAAAAAAAATCTTTATTTAATCTCAATGATACTAGTAAGTGATTATGCAAGTTGGTGAGTGCAACTTCTCTGAGCTACAGGTTCATACCAAGTTCAAATTGTGAAATTCTAAACAATGAATAAATTTCACATTTTTAAGTTTTTAAACTATCTTTTACAAATCTTAAGCTATCCTTCAACTTAAAAGGCATCTACATTAGAAAAATAAAACAAATGACTGTCATATGAGTTCCATTTTAGTGAAGAATGACAGGAGGTGAAAGGATGCTCTGACAGGTTACGAAGCCCACAGGGAACAGAGGCACGCTGTGGAGGAGCTGGGCAGGAAGAGTGTGAACCAGCAAGGGTGCAGTGGGCTCTGCTGAGCTAGAGAGAGCACGCTCCATCCAAGACAGGAGCTTCAAGCACTCAGCTGAGGGTTGCTGTCTGGGAAAGTGGGCCTTATGCCGCAGAGCTGCAGTTTTTCTGTGGAATCCATAAATCTCAATATTTATGTGCAATATCTAATTTTTAAATGTGGGCAGTTAAATTGAATTACATAATTCAAACAAAGCAAATTTTCTGGCCAGATTTGCCTCATGAAAAATGATATATTCCTTGTGCTTTCTCCTGTTTCATAGTTGTAATTACAAGAATGATTTATAATTCAAAAATACACAATGAGATATTTAATAGAAATATTTTAACGTGTTGATTTGAATTAGTATTTATATTAATTTTGTAGAATATTACATTTTAATATTAAATTAAAAGAAGTGTTTCTCAAAATTCATGTAATAACTTGCCTTAAGAATATATTTGATTGAGCCATTATCAGACACTTGTATTTAGAATTGCAATTTATCCTAAAGACTTCTCCATTTATTAGCTATTAGTATGATCAGAAACCATAGCATTTTTGGATCCTAATGGAACAGAAAATTAATTATAAAGCTAGGGAGGTAAATACATTTTAAAAAATAAGTCTTGGGGCAAATGAAATATGGTGATGCAGTATGATGGAGTATGGTTCCTTTTCTGTAGTTCAATTTGAATGACATTTGAAGTAGAAAAATGAACACATGCTGCAATTTCTAATGTTAAGTAAAAGTAATATTTATAATGTTATTCAACTTCTCAAAAGCTAAGTAACTATAAGCACACACATGAACACACCCACACATACACAAACACATGCACAAACACACACTCATGCTGAATCCCAACACTAAACTCAGTTTGTGATGGATCCCATTTTGTCAGAACCACTCAGGTCTGGGCCTCTGGTATTGTTAGTTCCCTCATGGGGTTGTGTGTCCATGTGTGTGTCTCACCGTATAGGTACCGCCTAGAATATTCACTGACCCTTGATAGTCTCTCAATACATTTGTTTGATAATTGAATTACATTCGTGGGTTTTTCATGGCACATTTTTCACAGATGTGTTTTTGTCTCTTCTGCACACATATGTGTAGATTAGCAGTATTAAGGTGAGTGTTCGGCATTGCATAGAAAACACCACTCCCAGAATCTTCAGTGCTATAGTTGGGAAACAACAGAGAAGATGGTCTCATAGGCCATCTGCACCGACGGATCTGAAGGTGGAGGGGGAATGCTATTTATATAAAAACAGAGAGGTGAACCAAATAGGTCATGCGAATTATCTACTCCAGAGAAATAGAAGCGCTTTACTGTCAGTGAGCTTACTGTGTCGCCCGTGTTTGTTTTGAACTAAAAGATTGAAAGAGCACAGTGTTGTTCAGGTTCAAACCCTCCACTGACCTCTCAACTTTTACAGGATGCCTTAACATCTTTAGATATTTTAGTTATTGGTTCAAAGATAAAATGTTATGGGTGTGCACAGGGTTTGTCTTCTCAGTTTCAAATAAATTGAAGCAAAACTAAATTCTATTTAATTTTCCTCTGGCATAGTGGGTGATCATTGAGATTTGCCAGTTCAATGAAAAAACAATTATGCTGTTTTTTGGATAAAAATTTTTCCACTTATATGAATTGATGTGATATACTTGTACCATCCTTAAATATTATTTCTTCTTACTTCTTTTAGCATAAGAACTATAACTTTAATATGATTTTGATATTTATGAATGAAAATATTTATTTTAGTGTTATTTTTCAAATAAGACGACAACGTATCTTAACTCCTTCAAAGCTGGTGGTGTCCACATTCCCATGGCTACTTTGAGTAGATATTAAAATTACTAAAGTATTTCTTATCTATAATTCATAATATGAAAATAGTCAAATTCTCAGTTTTATCCTAAATGAATTATTAAAAGTAAAGAACATGTTTTGTAGTTAATAAAACAAGTTCAATGTTTAATTCACAAAAATACATATTTCTTTACAGAGTCCATGATGTAAATGTATCTTTTTTTTGCTTTCTCTTTGCTTTCTACTTTTGTTCCATATGGTAGATAATTGCCATATTACTTATGACAAAACATGTAAAACAGTCATCAAAAAAGTTTAAATACTAACCAGGTAGTCCAGACATCACATTCTGTCATTTGCTATGTAAAATGTGCAGCTCAGAAACCTTTAGATATGGCAGAGACCTTGTGTAGCATTTTATATTAACTCAACATTTACATATTATGGATTTACTCTAGAATAGTATACTTTACTAGAAGCTAAGAAGCAAAGTTACATTCTAATAGAGTCCTAGTCCCTAAAGGCTATTGTCCAGTGAGGAATCAGAATTTCTCACAATGTAATCTTCAAGCACATGCATTAGTATTATCAAAGTAGTTCTATATAAAATGGAGATACTGAGCCTCAACAACCAAACTAGTGAAGGAGAATATTTGAGACTGGACCCACAAATCTGCTAACTTAACAAATAACCGATTTGGAAACCACTGGGCTAGTATAATCTTTTAACATTTTTAATGTAAATAAATATAGTTTTAAATAGCTTATCTTAGTTAATGCATACAATTATTTAATGAATAGGCTGGTGAGCTGTTAAATTCAGCATGTCTTTCTCTTTTCCTCTGTGCTCCAAATATACACCATCGTTCCCATACACACATACATAAACACATGCCTCCAGTATTAGCAGCCAGGGCATTGCAGCAATGCACTAGCAGAGCAACTTTTATCTTCTTTGTATTCCTAATTCAGATTCTATGCCTCTGTTGCACACAGCATCCTTTCCTCAATGATTACAGACAGAGGCCAGTAGATAACCACATTGGAGTACTCGATGCAGAGGGTCATTCCATGATTTTATAACTTTTACAAGTTAATTAATTGAGGATTATATTCATAAGCCAAGAGAAACACAAAGTCATATTTCATACCTTTGTGAAACATGCCTTCATATAAAATAAATTATTTATATTATATTTAAAATAGAAGGCAGAATTTTTTACATTAGAATTTTTATTTATTTACTTATAGATAATTTATTCCCAGAAAAATTCTAAAGTACAAAGGAAGGAAAAGAAAAAAAATAAATGAATAAAATTGATTCTTCACTTAGGATGCAGAAATCTTCAGGAGAATGTCTCCTGGGTGCTAATAGTGAGAAAAATGGGGAAAAATCATAAATTTTCTCATCGAAGATCTGAAATTGCAAAGCAATCAAGGAAACTGATATCCGAAGAGTGACAAGCTTCTTTGAAGAGAGGTGGCATGTATGGATTGTTTCACCTTTCACACAGCATGGTTGGAAAGAGCTCTGCAAGCTAATCACAAGAAATCAGCTATAATTTAATGAGTGACTATAGGCTAGATGTTGCATAGCATATGAGTTTAGAACAAAGTTTTTCAAGCGAGGCACTGACACGGGGTAGATCGGGCCTGCCGATACCCGTGGGTGACCGTGACCCAATG
>PVJI01024880.1:0-21279 GCA_004026765.1 Micronycteris hirsuta | reverse complement strand
GAAGGAGCTTATACCTTTTGCAACAGCATGGATGGAACTGGAGAGCATTATGCTAAGTGAAGTAAGCCAGGCAGTGAGGGACAAATACCTTATGATCTCACCTTTAACCGGATCATAACCAACAAAAGCAGAAAGCAAGCAAAACATAATCAGAGACGCTGAAATTAAGAACAGTCTAACAATAGACAGGGGAGAGGGGAGAGGGGACAATGGGGAGAAGAGTTTTCAGGAATCACTGTAGAGGACACATGGACAGAACTAAGGGGGAGGAGGGAGGTTGGGGGGGTGTGACGGGAGGGGAAGGGAGGGGGGAGGGGAGAGGCTGCAGATAACTGTAATTAAACAAACAAAATTAATAAAAAAATAATTGCATTTAAAAAAAAGTTGGATATATTGCTTTTTATATTTTTATTTCATTTTTCAGTTGCGTTTGTATTCAATATTATTTTGTATGTTTCAGGTGTCCAGCATAGTGGTTAAACAATCATATACTTTACAAATTTTCCCCATGATATTTCCAGTACCCACCTGGTACCATACATAGCTATTATAATATTATTGACTATATTCCCTAGGATGCATTGCTTTTTAAGTGCAAAAGGCAAGCTACGGCAGCCATTAGCAGAGTTGCATCCAAGTGCTCAAAAAAAGCCAACAGCAATCCTTCTCTCTCTTGTTCTCAATCCTGCTTTTCTGGGGCTGGCATTTTTCTCAGACAGGTTTTCCCCTTTTAGCAACTACTGGCCAACCAGTAGTTCTAATTTCTTATTTCAGATACTTAGCTAATGTAGATGCAAAAGACCACATGCCCAAAAGTCTGCTAGAACTTGTGGAGTTAACTCTTATTGGCTCAGATTTAGTCATAGACCCATCCCTGAGACTATTACTATAGTTAGTATTGGTAGAATATTCTGATTGGCCAGATGGTCTGCCCCTAGTCCTACTGACTGAAAGTGATTAGTGATTGACAGGTCTTGTCTCAGAGGAAATAAAATATATTGTTACTAAAATAGTGGGAAGGTGGGGAGATGAAAGTAAGAAGTGGTTTTTGAGATCTTGGATCAGCTTATTATAATGTGCCAGTTATGTCTGTGTTTTATATGAAATAACTTGTTAATTTAGTTGATGATTTCAGATTTCTTTGGTGGCAGTTAATACTTTGAAAAGGCAATTATTTTTATTGCTAGTGGGAATATTTACATATTCCTTATATCATATGGTTAATTATATTTTGAGTTAATATTTTTAATTCTAAAAGACATTGAAGCTTAACCGTTTGATGAATAACTAAAGTTTTTTTTCTTTTTTTGTAATTATAGTCATTTATTCCAGGTTCCAGTTATCAGAGAGGTGATTCTTACCATGTCCTAATTTTTAAAATGGAAATAGAATACTTGCATTTGCAACAAAATTTATTTTTTAATTTATTTATCCTCACCTGAGGACATATTTTTTTTTTCTTTGTTTCTAGAGAGACAGGAAGAGAGAGAGAGAAAAAAAAAATCGATGTCTCAGAGAAATGTCAATTTGCTGACTTACACTTATCCATACCAAGGATCAAGCCTCACAGCCTTCAGGTCCATGGGGCAATGCTCCAACCAATTGAGCCACACTAGCCAGGGCTGGAACAAAATTTAGAGGATAGAAAACAAAAGCTCATGTGTAAATATTAACAGCAGCATTTTTCATAATAGTTCCTAAACTGGAAACAACACAAATGTCTATCAATCAGTAAATGGATAAATAAATTTTAATATATCCATTTCATGGATTAATCAGCAATAAAAAATGAAATATCAATACGTGCAATAACATGAATGCATTTTAAAAACATACTAAGCATAAAGGTCAAATGCTACATATTGTATGATTTAATTTGTATGGCATTCTAAAAAAACACCGTGATCATGACGGAGAGCAGATGAGTAGTTTAGTTGCCTGGGGCCCAGCTGGAAGAAGGGTTTGGCCGCAAAGGAACATGACAGAAATTTTAGGGGTCTAGAACTGTTGTACATCTTGATTGAGTGGTTATGGACTACGTTATTATATCCACTACCCTGAATCATTAAACCGAGTGCTTGAAAACAGGTGAATTTTACTGTAGTCATAATATACCTCAATAAAGCTAAAAAAAAATTCCGTATGCAAAAGAAAAGCATTTAAACAATGAAAAGTAATTCTCCTTCCCATATCTGTTCTCTAGTTTCTTGGTCATCCAGTCTATGTCCCTTTCTATTACCTTTTGTAGCGGTTCTCTAGATTTGTATAATGGGCATCTGAAAAATTTGAAAATCAGGCTAAGAATATTAGAATTCGGATGTCAAATTTTGATAACTGAAATAATAAAGATGTTCCCAATATTTCTGACTGTATGCTCAGAAGAACTCAGTCTGTTCCTTGGCTTTCACTTACCGAGTGCTTACTATGGACCAGCTACTTTGCAAAGGCTTCTCATTCCATTCTCACCACAGCCCTCTGAAATGTGTATTACTAGTCCTGTTTGATAAATGAGGAGGTTGAAGCTTAGACACTTTAGGTAACAAGGTTACCCACCAAGTGGCAGAACTGAGATACAAATCCAGGTCTGTTCCAGGCAAACACCATAAATCTGCGGTCATAATATACTGAGCAATGTGTTGTCTTGATTTAGAAAGGAGGTAGGGAGACCACTTGGTAAACAGAGCAGCCTATGTGATTTCACTTCTAATTTTGCAATATAGAGTAAATGTACTAATTCACTGATCATAAACATTTGCTTATGAGTTATGAAGAATGCATAAATAGGTGCGGTATTTTCATAGTAGTGAGAATAAAATAAACAATGTACAAATATATAGTGTGTATTAACCGTAAGAAATGAAAATCAATTATTCAAGTATTAAATTGTAAAATGCCATTTCTCCGTGGCTTTCTTTCTCTCTGAGATTTAGCATGTGAACTTCTTATTTCTTTTATAATAATCAATTAAAGAAAAATATCACTTATTTCATTAGAACCAATCATGCCAATACTATCTTTTAAAAGATGCAAAAATATTACACCTATGAATATTAAATCAAAAATAAAACAGAAAAATATAAACTTTCAGAAAGTTAATATTAAAATGATATGCTTTATAGTATTCACCACCATGACAGATTTTACTTATTCTGTTAACTTTTCCTTTATCTTAAAACATTTTGAAACTTCTTTGGGGGAAGATCCTTCAAGGACAGTTTATAAGCCACTTGAGAAAAGAAGCTTTCTTATTTATTTTCACATCACATATCTTATCTACAGTTAATTAAAACAATTAAAACCACATCTTCCTCAACAGATTTGACTTAAAGTGACTCTCATTTATTTCTTACAACCATGCATTTACCAAAAGATGAAGACTTGTCATAGTTAAAAACATTCAAAGAATGGAACACATAAACTAAGTGCCAAATAAAAAAAATATTTTTCTTATCCAAAATTATCCAAAAATTTTTAAGTAATTATCTTCAGAATAGATAGCTGTCAAGAGGGATATTATTTAAACAAAAAGTTCTCGTCTGGGGCATGTCATTACCCATCATATTTAAATATTTATTGTATATTATTATAATTGTATTATAATGGTAATAAATATAGCTATATCAGTAAAACAGACTTTATTTTTTAAGGTTGAAAGCCCATACTAAAGGTGAGGCCTGAAAAGAAGAGATAATACAAAATCAATATTTGGCTAAATGCCTTTATTTATATGAAAAATTTTTAAATACTTAAAATCCTTTTAAATATTTTTCAATAAATCTTAAATTTTATAACATATTTTTAACTCAATATCTTTACCCATCTCTAAAAGAGTATTTTTGTTTGTTCATTTGTTTTACTGTAGCTGAGAAGCAGGACAATTTTAGAATCACAACTTTCAGTGAAATCCATCAGCTGATAAAATGGCAGGTTCATGCCTCTGCTAAGATTACCGTGCTGATGAAGCCAAGTTCACAGGTTTGATTCCTAAGTGGGCCAATTTACTTTGCTACAGGCAGTCCCTCAAATGCTGGCCTGACATCCTGCAAATGGAAGCCATCAGTCACAAGGACAAGCTGGAAAAAAGTGTCGGTGGAGCAGAGCCAACTCACCCCGACTAAGGAAAACAACTTCAAGTCCAAACCACCAAGTGGTTATGCCTTGGCATTTCTCTTGTAAATAAAAAGGAACTATCTTTCAAATGATAGTGAATTGACACAGGTGAGCATGTAAATCTGATCTCCAGAAATGTACTTTAGGATCAAGCATGTCAACAGTTACTAAACTAGTAGTCAATTATTAGTTTGATGAGGGTTGTACCAAGAATGGCAAGAGGTGTAGGGAGACCCCAAAATAATGCATGAACTTATTTATAATGTATTTGTTACCAGTTTCCACAAAAGACTTGGCTGCTGCTTAAACTAGCAGATAAATTATGGTAATAGATTGGATAAAACAAACAAAAAAGCATTGTGTCAAAGTTTTATTTAACTCATTAATGAGGGAACTAGCAAGGTGACAATGGCAGTACAAAATTTAAGAAACTGAATTTTTTTTTTTGTCAGTAGGAAATTAAGTACCAAATTAGGTACTAAATTGTTTAAAGTCCTGCAGGGTAATAAAACCATCACACCTTACGGGTTTTACAGAACTGTAAAATGGCCCTAATCAGTTGCGCAAACAAAGCTGTTATTCCCTTAGAGCATATTAGAAACAGCTGGGGAGGTTTTAAAAATAGTGACAATTAGGTCTTACCCCTTATATTCTAATTTAATTGGAAACTGGGTAAGGCCTGAGCAGCAGGATTTTTAAAGCCTCCTCAGGTGATTCTAATGTGCAACCAAGTTCAAGAACCACTGCCCTAGAAAATGGTATGTCTGTTTATGAGGGCTGTAAACAGTTTGCCCTCCCAGCTCTCTACTCTGAATGTGTGGCCTTGTCCAGCAACACTGCCATCACTTGGGAGCTGATTGGAATTCTGATGCTGGGCCCACAACTCATGCACTGAGTCTAAATCTGCATACAGGTAATTCAGGTGCACATCAAAGGGTAAGAAACACTTTTCTAATATATTGAAAGGATTTGCAATCACTTTTTTCTCTTATTTCCAACTTTTAGAGTAAATTTCCTAAAATAACATCAATAGAAGCTGCCCAAATATCTCTAAAAAGGCACAAATTGCACTTTAGGTATGTAGAGAGGAAAATCAACTCTAAGCTGGAAAACCTGCACTAAATCAGTCAATGGTACCACTTCTCAGAAATTTTAGCTGACACAGGCATGATATCTCCGGCTTTGTTCTTCTTTCTCAAGATTGCTTAGGCTAATAAGGACATTTTTGTGGTTCCATACGAATTGTAGGACTGTTTTTTTTTTTTTTCTTAGTGAAAAATGCCATTTGAATTTTGATTGGAATTGTGAATCTGTAGATTGCTTTGGGTAGCAGGGTACTTAACAATATAGAGTGTCATTCCATTTATTTGTGATTTTTAAAAATATTTATTGATTTTATTGGGATGACATTGGTTGATAAAATTATGTAAGATTCAAGTGTATAATTCTATAATACATGACCTGTGTACTGTATTGTGTGTTCCCCAATCAAAGTCAAGTCTCCTTCCATCACCGTTTATCCCCACTTTACCCTCTTATACCTACCCTGACCCCTACTTTCCCTCTGCTAATTGCCATACTGCTATCTGTGTCTGTGAGATTTTTGTTAGGCTTAAACCCTTCACTTTTTTCTCCAAGACCTCAAACCCTTCTGATAGTTATCAGTCTCTGTATCTATCTGCCCAATTCTATTTTGTTTGTTAGTTTTTTTTTAGTTTTTTCATTAAACTCCACATATAAGTGAAACAGTATTTTTCTTTTTCTGACTTGCTTATTTCACTAAGCATAATACTCTCCAGGTTCATCCATGCTGTTGCAAAAGGTAAGATTTCCTTGTTTTTTCATGGCTGAGAGGTATTCCATTGTGTAAATGTATGCCAGTCTTTTCATCCACTCCTTTGCTCATGGGCACTTGGGCTGCTTCCAAATTTTGGCTACTGTAAATAATGCTAAAATGAACATAGGTGTGCATATATTATTTTGAATGAGTGTTTTGAGTTTCTTCTGATGTATTTCCAGAAGTGGAATTAATGGGTCATAAGGCAGTTTCATTTGTAAATCATCGAGGTAACTCCATACTGGTTTCCACGGTGGCTGCACTAGTCTGCATTCCCACCAATAGTGGACGAGAGTCCCCTTTTCTCCACATGTTCACCAAGACCTCCTCTTTCTTGATTTATTGATGATAGACATTCTGAAAATGTTGTGAGGTGATATTTCATTGTGGTCTTAATTTACATTTCTCTGATGATTAGTGATGTTGAGTAACTTTTCATATACCTATTGGCCATAGCATAGGTATGTCCTCTTTGGAGAAGTGTCTATTAAGTTCCTTTGCTCATTTTGGAATAGTTTAAGAAAGATAGGTGTTAGTTAATTCTTTAAATGTTTGGTAAAATTTAACTGTGAAGCCATCTGGTCCAGGACTCTTGTTTGCTGGGAGGTTATTATTATTATTATTATTATTATTATTATTATTACTGCTTTAAATTTATTAGTTGTAATCAGTTTATCCAGATTTTCTGCTTTTCCTGATTCACTTTTGGAGGATTGTATGTTTCTAGGAATTTATCCATTTCCTCCCGTGGGTCCAATATTTTGGCATATAATTTTTTGTAATATTTTCTTACAATCCTTTGTATTTCTGTGGTGCCAATTATTGTTTCTCCACTTTCATTCCTGGCTTTAATTATTTCAGTCCTCTCTCTTTTTTTCTTGATGAATCTGGTTAAAGGTTTGTCAGTCTTATTTATCTTGTCAAAGAATCATCTCTTGGTTTCATTGATGTTCTAAAATTTTTTTGACTCTATTGTGTTTATTTCTGTTGTCATCTGTATTATCTCCTTTCTTCTACTCACTTTGGGCTTTGTCGTTCTTTATGTCGTTCTTACAATGTACAGTTAAATTGTTTGTCTGAGATTTTTCTAGTTTCTTGAAGTAGGCCTGTGATCCTATGAAGTTTCCTCTTGGGAGTGTTATCTCTGTGTCCCATAGATTTTGGTTGCTGTCTTCTCACTTTCATTTGTTTCACAGAATCTTTTGGTTTTTTTCTTTGATCTTATTGTTGATCCACGTATTGTTTAGTAACATGTTATTTAGCTTTCATGTCTTTGTGTGTTTTTTACTTTTTTTCTTGTGATTAATTTCTAGCTTTATACCATTATGGTCAGAGAAGATGCTTGATATGTTTTCAATCTTCTTAAATTTATTGAGACTTGTTTTGTGTTCTAACATGTGGTCTATCCTAGAAAATGATTCATGTGCACTTGAAAGGAATGTATATTCTTGTGCTTCGGGCTGAAATGCTCTGAAGATATCTATTAAATCCATCTGATCTAGTGTGTCATTTAAGGCCATGCATTCCTTGTTGATTTTCTGTCTGGAAGATATACCCGTTGATGTAAATGGGGTGTTAAAATTCCCTAATATGACTGTTTTACTGTTGATCTCCTTTTATGTCCATTAAGATTTGCTTTATATATTTAGGTGACCCTATGTTGAGTGCATAGATGTTACAAGGATTATGTCCTCTTTTTGCATCAGTCCCTTTATCTTAGAGCCTTTGTTTTAAAGTCTATTTTGTGAGATATAAGCATTACTGCCCCACCTTTTTTTCATTTTTATTTTCATAAAATATCACTTTTTTATCCTTTTGCTTTTAATCTGTATCTTTCATCCTGAGATTGGTCCCTTCTAGACAGCATATGTATGAATCTTTTTTCTTAACCATTTAGCTACATATGTCTTTATATTGGAGGATTAAAATAGGTACATTTCAAGTAATTATAGATCAGTACATTTTTATTTCCATTTTATTCTTTATAACTAGGTTCCTCTTTTCTCCTCCTTCTTCTTCTCCTCTTCTTTCTCTTCTTTCTTTTTTTCTTAAAGGAGAACTTTTAGCATTTCTTGAAGCACTGACTTGGTTTTTATTTTTATTTTTTAGCTTTTTCTTGTCCAGGAAGCTCTTTAATTGTCCTTTGATGTTAAATGGTAGCATTGCTAGGTAAAGAAATCTTGGTTGAAGGCACATGCTTGTCATCACTTTGGATATTTCATGCCAATCCCTCTGGCCTGAAATGTTTCTGTTGAGAAATCAGCTGACAGTCTTATGGAAGCATCCTTCTTGCTGCTTTTAAAATTCTCCCTTTAACTTTTGCCATTTTAATCATTGTGTCTTGGGTGCAGGCCCCTTTGAGTTCATCTTGTTTGGGACTGCATTTCTTGGACTTGTTTGTCTTTTTATTTTACCAGGTTATGAAAGTTTTTAGTCTTTTTTTTTTCAAATAGTTTCTCAATCCTTTGCTTTTTCTCTTGTCCTCTGGTACCCTATATTTGGATGTTGTTATGCTTGATGTTGCCCCAGAAGCCCCTTAAACCATCCTCCTTTTTAAAAATTTCTATTTTCTTTTTTTGCTCTGATTGAGTGTTTTCTGCTACAGTGTCTTCCAGATCACTGATTTGACCCTCTGCTTCATCCAACTTATTGTTTATTCCTCCTAGAGTTTTCTTCATTTCAGATATCGCATTCTTCATTTCTGACTGGTTCTTTCTTTATGGATAGTGTGTCTCTTTTCATGTGGTTGTCCTCACTAAGTTCCTTCAGCCTCCTTATAACCATTTTTTTAAAACTCCGTTTCTGGTAAATTACTTGTTTCCATTTCATTTAGCTCTTTTTCTGGAGATTTCTCCTGTTCTTTCATTAGGAGCAGGTTTCTTTTTCTCTCCATTTTGGCTGCCTCTTTGTCTTTGTTTCTATGTATTAGGTAGACCTACTATATCTCCTAGTCTTGGTAGTGTGGCCCTATGTACTAAGTGTCCTGTAAGATCCAGTGGCAGAGTCTCCTTGATTACCTCAGCTGAGCATTCTGGAATTGTTCCTTGTGTGGCTCATGTGAGCCCCCCTGTTGTAATTTTAGATTTGATTGCTATTTGCCCATTTATGCATGGGTTTGACCATCAGGCTGGCTGACCATGAGAACTGACCTCAACTACAGTTTATGACCTGCTGTTTAGGTGCTGACCATACCAAGTAGCATTCGCCTCAGCAAGGTCTGGTACCTGCTGATATATTCTTTTAAATAGTCACTTGTGAAGCAATTGGATCCTGCTCTGATGTTTCCTGAAGCTGACTATTGGGTGTGTTGTTTCTGGAGCCTCTTGGGAGGGACTCTGGTGCAGGCCAATATCAGATGCTGCCTGTGAGTGGTCATCGGCCACCTGTTTGGAACTACAAAGTGATCCACAGTTTTTGGTCCTTCTACTAGGCCTGGGTGTGCATGGGAAGGACCAAGCTCTATACTAAGGCCAGCGTCCACCAGTTTTGAGTCCGGGGGCTGGTCAAAAAAAGGCCCAAGACACCCAAAGTTCTGGCTCTTTATGCTGGCTGCCTGTTAGCCTTCATCACTGAAAGAGCCTCTGATGGTACTCAAGTTGTATGAGGAAGGTTCTCAGTGGGCCACCAGGTAGAGGTAAGTGGCGTTCATTACTTTTGGAGAGGTTCAATCTTAGTGCCAGTCCTGGGTCTGAGGCTACTCAGCAAAAGACACAGGGTATACCAAATTTAGCTGACATCCTCCGGGGGCCCACAGACCTTTGTGGTGCTTCGGGTCTCAGGAAATTTTCAGGATGTGTCCAGCAGAGTTTATCAGGCCCATGGAGACCAAGATTTGGCCTTGTGAAGGAAGGGCTCTGCACCTGTCAGGCATGTGAGGAAAAAACAACCCCCACCCTAGAGCCACACAACTCAGTCTGTTACAGATTCTGCTGGCAGCTATAGCCACTGCAGCATCAGGGAAAGGAGGCTGGGGGTCAGAAGGATGTGGCTAGTAGATCTCTTGTGAGGGTGGGTGCTGGTCAGGCTTGGGAAAGGAGAGAGGAGTGACCCCTGCCCCAGAGACACACTACCAGTCACTGACAACCCCTGAATCTGCCCAGACCTTTACACCATTGCCCAGGCAGTTGACTCCTCAGTGAGTGTGAGGTCTACAAAGTGGGGCAAGAGGGAGTCCCGAGGGTACAACTATTGCATTCCCCAAGACTGGTGCCATGTGGAAAGTAGTGTTCCACCCAAGAAAGATAATATCTGCCGTGGAGAGGGACTCAGCCCAGGGATCCCTGTGGCTGTCCCTTTAGCTCTCTCCAAAGAGCCACAAAGCTCAGGTTTTCCTCATTCCCTCTGCCAGAGCCCAGGGCGGGTGGCTGTGAAGGAGATCATGTGTTTGCCCTTTGAGAGGGTACCTGTGTCTCTAGCAATCTGCTATCTTTCCGAAGTAGACAGAATCCCCACTGACTTTCAAAGCCAGATGTTATGTGGGCACCTCTTCCCAGCTCTGGTACTCTGGGTTGGGGAAGCCGGCTTGGGGTTGAAAGTTCCTCCGGGGGAACTTTGTAGCTGAGATATCTCTCTGGAATCTCAGCTGTCACTCCTGGGAGCAGGGCCAGCCCTTCTCTCATCTCTGCCTTTCTTACCAGTTTTGATGTGGCTTCTGGAAATCCTTGGTTATAAGACTTCTGTACAGCTAGTCTTTGGTTGGTTATTCAGGTTGGCTGTTCTATATTTTACTTGTAATTCCAGTTTGGTCCTGGAAGAGGTGAATATAGTTTTCACCTAATTGTCCACCATCTTGGATCTTCCCTATTTGTTTCTTAATTTTTTTCATTAATACCTTATAATTTTCAGTGTATAATTCTTTCACCTATTTGGTTAAATTTATTCCTAGATTTTTTACTTTTTTAATTTAATCTTTATTGTATTTTTTCCATTACCATTTAGTCCCCTTATACCCCCCACCCCCCCAGCAATCACCACACTGCTGTCCATGTTCGTGAATCCTTTTTCCTTTTTGCTCAATCCCTCCACCCCCTAACATCCCCCCCACTAGCTGTCATCCTGCTCTCCATCTATGAGTCTTTTCCCATTTTCCTGTTAGTTCAGTTTGTTTGCTTAGCATAATGCTCTCCAGGTCCATCCATGCTGTCACAAGGGTAAAATTTTCTTCTTTTTAATGGTCAAGTAGTATTTAATTGTGTAAATGTCCCATAATTGTTTTATTCAGTCATCTACTGATCAGTACTTGGAAGCATCCCTATGTTCATCGCAGCATTATTTATGATATTCCTAGATGTTTTAATGTGTGATGTAATGGAATTATTTTCTTAATTTGTCTGACTGGTAGTTTGTTTTTAGTGTATAGAAATGAAACAGAATTTTGTAATTTGATTTTATATCATGTAAATTTACATTTGTTTTTAGGTCTAACCATGTTTTGGTGGAGTTTTCAAGGTTTTCTATATATATTATCATGCCAACTACACTGAGAGGAAATTTTATTTATTTCTTTCTATTTTGTATGTCTTTTGTTTTTCTTGCCTAATTGCTCTGGTTATGCCTTCCAGTATTTGTTGAATAAAAGTGAAAATGGGTATCCTTGTCATGTTCCTGATCTAACAGAAAAAGCTTTAATATTTCACCATTGAGTATGTTAGTTGTGGTCTTCTCATATACAGTCATTATGTTGAGTCACATTCCTTCTTTACCCAGTTGGTGGAGAGTTTTTGTCATGAATGGATGTTGAATTGTGTCAAATACTTCTTTTGCATCTGTTGCAAATGATCATAAGATTTTCATCTTCTGTTTGTTTAATGTGATGTTTCACATTGATTCATTGTTAGATATTGAATCATTCTTGAGTACCTGGAATAAATCCCACTTGATCAAGGTATAACATTCTTTCAGTGTATTGTTAAATTTGGTTTGCTAGTATTGATATTTTGTTGAAATGATCTTACTGAGTTCTCTCTTTTTCTTTCTTGGTGTGTGTTTCTGAAAGTGTGTCTATTTTGTTTATCTTTACCAATAGACCAACTCAGAGTTTCACAAATTTTTCTTGTATCTTTTTTAGTCTATTTTCTACTTCTCTCATCTTATTATTTTCCTCTTTTTACTAACTGGGCTTAATTTAGTATTCTTTTTCTAGTTCATTGAGTTGTAAATTTAAGTTGTTTTTTGAGATCTTTCTTTTTTTATTGAATACATTTGGTGTGTAACATTATGTAAATTTAAGTTGTACAGTGTATTTTTTGGCAAATTCATATATTGTAATTCAATTGCCAATGTACTGATATTTATTATATTATATAATTATTACATAATATTATTGTCTATATTTTGTATACTATGCATTAAATTCTATGGGTAACTTATGGATATCATCAGAAAATAATGAATATTTTACTTTTTGATTTAGATATTTCTTATTTCTTTGTCTTTCCTAATTGCTCTAGTGAGAACATATGGTACTATATTAAATGGAAGTGGTGAGAGAGTGCTTTGTTCCTGATCTTAAAGGGAACACTTTCAATTTTGCTCCATTGAATATAATGCCAGCTGTGAGTTTGTCATATATCATATATGGTCTTCATTATGTTGAGGTTTGTTTCTTCTGTACCCAGTCTTTTAAGCTTTTTTTTTTAATCACAAAAGGATTTTGTATTTTGTCAAATGCTTTTTCTGCATCTGTTGAGATGATCATGTGATTTTATCTTTAATTGTACTGATGTGATATATTATATTTATTGATTGTATAAGTCAAACCATTCTTGCATGCCAAGGATAAATCCCACTTGGTCATGGTATATGATCTTTTTAATGTGTTCTTGAATTTGATTTGCCAATATTTTGTTGAAAATTTTGCATCTATATTCATCAGGGATGTTGGTCTGTGGTATTTTTTACTTGCGGCATTTTTATCTGGTTTGGGTGTCAAAATAATTCCAATCTTGTAGAATGAGTTAGGAAGTGTTCCCTCCTCCATGATATTTTGGAAGAGTTTAAAATTCTTTAAATGCGTGGTGGAATTCTCCAGCAAAGCCATTTGGTCTTGGCATTTTCTGTGTTGGGAATTTTTGATTACTGATTTAATCAATATCTTTCCTCATTATTGGTCTGTTCATATTCTCTATCTTGGTGGGTTGTGTGTTTCTATAAATGTAACTACTTCTTCTGGTTATGTAATTTGTTGACATATAATAGTTCATAGCAGTGTCTTGTGATTCTATGTTTCTTGGTATTATCATTTGTAATGACTCCTCTTTCATTTCTAATTTTATTTATTTGAATCTTCTCTTTTACTTAGGCTTGCTAAATTTTTGTCGATTTCATTTCAGTGAACTGGCTCTTAGTTCATTGATTCTTTCTATTGATTTTCTAATCCCTATTTCATCTGTTTTCACTCTCATCCTTGTATTTCCTTCCTTCTGCTAACTTTGGGCTTGACTTGCTTTTTCTAGATCCTTGATGCATAAAGTTAGGTTCTTTATTTAAGATCATTTCAGCATATGTATTTGTGCCCATAAACTTTTACCTCAGAATTGCCTTTGCTGTACTCCACAGTATTTAAGGTTTTCATTTTTATTTGTTTCTAGATATTTGTTTTTATTTTCCTATTGATTTCTTCTTTGACCCAGTGCTTGTTTAGAAGTGTGTTGTTTATTTACCACATATTTGTATATTTCAAGTTTTATACAGTTGTGGTCACAGAAGACAATTGGTATGAGTTTATCCTAATATTTTCTAAGATTTGTTTCGTGGCCTATCACATTGTCTGTCCCAGAGAATGTTCCACGTGCATTTGAAAAGAATGTGTATTCTGCTGCTGTTGGATAACATGATCTATTATAGCTATTAAGATAACTTGTTCTGAAGTGTGGTCCCATTCTAATGTTTTTTTTTTTTTTTTTTTTTTGGTTGATTTTCTGTCTGGACGATCCACCCACTGCTGATAGTGAAGTATCAAAGCTCCTGCAATCCTTGTACTGCCGTCTACCTCTTCTCTAAAGAGATCTTCTTGCTTCTTAATGTAGGCTTTTATGTCTATAAACCTCTCTCAGAACTCTTTCGCTGCATCATATAAGTTTTGATATGTTGTATTTACATTTTCATTTCTCTCAAGGCATCATTTTTATTTCTCTTGATTTCCTCTTTGCCAATTTGCTGTTCTGTAGCTTGTTATTTAATCTCTACATATGTATGAATTTGCCAGTTTTCTTCTTGTCGCTTCTAATTTCATACTAATGTAGTCAGAAAAGATGCTCAGTATGATTTCAATCTTAATGTTATTAAAATTTGTTTTGTGGCCTAACATATGATCTACCCTGGAGAATATGTTATGTGCATTTGTAAAAATATGCATTATTCTGGTTTGGGGTGGAATATTCTACAAACATTTGTTAAATTCACCTGGTACAATGTGCAGTAAGTCCAATATTTCCTTGTTGTTTTTCTGTCTGGATGGTATATCTATTGCTAAATAGAGTATTAAATTCCTTCACTATTATTGTATTGCTCTCTATGTCTCCCTTACAGATCTATTTGTTTTATGTATTTAGGTATTCCAATGTTGGGTACATAAATATTTACAAATGTTATATTCTCTTCCTGGATTGAACCTTTTATGATTACATAATGACCCTCTTTACTCTTGTTGAAGTCTTTAACTTAATATCGGTTTTGTTTGATGTAAGTATAGCTATTCCTGATTTGTTTTGGTTTCCTTTTGCATGAAATATCATTTTCCATTTCTTCACTTTTAATTGGTGTGTGTCCTTAAAGCAGACATGAGTCTGTTTTAGGAATCATATGGATAGGTCTTAATTTTACATTTATTCAGCCACTTGATCCCCTTTAATTGGAGAATTTCATCTATTTATATTTAAAGTAACTATTGATCGATATGGATTTATTATTGCCCTTTTGTTAGTTATTTTCTAGGTGCTCTGCAGTTTCTTTGTTCCTTTCTTCTTTTAAACTCCCTTTGTGATTTGATGGTTTTGTGTTGTGGTATGCTTAGATTCTGTTCTTTTAAATTTTGTGTATATATTATAGGTTTTGCTTTGTGTTTACCATAAAGTTTATATAAAATATATTATATTTATAAGTCTATTTTATGTTGGTAGCAACTTATGTTAGAACACATATTAAAGCTTTACCATTTACATTACACTTTATATTCTTTTTCTCTGTATTCATTAACAAATTATTCTAGGTATAGTTAGTTTTACTACTTTTGTTTTTTAATTTTTATAGTAGATTTATAAGTGACTTACCTACCACCATTACAACATTAGAAGACCCTGAATTTAACTATATTTTTACTTTTACCAATGAGACTTATACTTTCATATATTGTCTTGTTACTAATTAGTGTCCTTTTGTTTCTGCTTAAATAATTTCCTTTGCCATATTTTGTAAAGCTGGTCTAGTAATGAACTTCAGTTTTTTCTTGAAAAACAACTTTACTCAGTAGAGTATTTTCTTTGGAAATTTAATTTTTCCTTTAGCACTTTGAATGTTATTCCTAGTTTGTAAATTGTCTGCTAAAAAAATGGATGATAGTCTTATTGGTGTTTCTTTATAAGTAAAAACTTAATTTTCTCTTGCTTTTTTTAAGATTCTCTTTTTGTCCTTAACTTTTGACAATTTAATTATAATATCTCAATGTAGTTCTTTTTTTAGGAGGAAGTAAGATCTAGAGAAGGCTTTATTTTTATTGTTTAACTTAATTTTTTATTGTTGACACAATTAGAGATGACCCCATTTCCCCTCTTTGCCCACTGCCACCCGCCCCCTGCCATGACCACACTGCTGTCTATGTCTATGGTTTATTCATATATGTTCTTTGGCTAATCCCTTTGTGGGCCTCTTTTAATTTATTTTATGGGTCTCTTTTAATTCATCTTGTTTGGAATTCTTTGGGCTTCTTGGATCTGTATGTCAGTGTCTTGGCCCAGGTTAGGAGGAATTTTAGCCACTATTTCTTCAAATAACTTTCTTCCCCCTTTTCTCTGTCTTCTTCTTCTGGTCCACCTGTAATGTGAAAATTCGTCACTTGAGGATGGTCCCAAACCTTTCCATATACTCTGTGTTCCTCCTTATCACAGTTAGTAAACTGCCCATTCTCCTTTCCAATGGCAACATCTTCCCTTATTCCCTTATTGTGTCCTGCTAAAAATAAAAAATAGGAACAGTGACTCTGAGTAGGAGAAAGAAGGCAGGAACATTGTTTCTGAGCTCAATTTTTCTTATTAAGAGGAATAAACAGGGTGATGGTGCTCCAGCGTAGTCTGTAGCTGTACATTGGGCACATAGACTGAGGTGTCCTGCATGGTGCAGGCCAAGGTCAACCCCTACCTGTGTTCTGCCCGGAGCCACCCCATGTGAGCTATAAAGCAACCTGGGAAGGCTGCTATTTGTGTAAGGCTTGGAGATTCCCAGGCAAAGCCAAGTTGTGAATCTAGGCTGGCTACTGTTATTGCCAGGACTGAGCCACTTAGCAAGAAGTATGGAGACTGGGGCTTACTGAAGCTGGCTGTTGCTTGAATGATAGGCTTTAAGAAGTTGTGAAGCATCAGTCAAGACCAGTCATTCATATGGAAAAGTCATGGTTAACAGTGCTGGTGGGCCCATAATTTGGGTGGGATGGAGGCTCAGGGGATCTCCAGGGTGGGGCAAACAGTGTTAGCCAGGTTGATGGAGTCCCAGATATGGCACTGGCCTGCCAGCTCTGTGGCTCTGTGAGAGGAGGGCCCAGAAAATGTACAATGGCCTCTGCCCACATTTCTCTCTGGTAGAAAGCTCTCCCCCAGCTCCTGCCTTGATCCCAGATACTTCAGTTCCGCCATGTATGCCACTGGTACTTTTCAAGCTGCTACCCCAGTGCTGGAGCTCAGAGAGAGGGGGTCTGAATAAGTCCATGGGTTCCTTAAGGGGAACTGCTTGGGATTCCAGAGGCTTTCTCCATCAAATCAATCCCTGCTGGTTTTTGCAGCCCGAACTTATGGAGCTGGGGCTGGGACCCCTCATTCCTGAGATATCCCTCCTGAATTTTTATCTACCACATGTGTCCATTCCATGTCTGCACCCCTCCTACCAGTCTGGACAGATGTGGTTTATTTAATTCCATAGTTGTCAGATTTCTATTCAACTAAGTTTCTGATGCTTCTGAGTGTTGGTAGTTCTATAATTTAGTTGTAATTTTGACTTGGTTGTGTGAGGAGGAGAGCCGTGTTTACCTATGCCACCATCTTAAGCTGATTTCTCTAAAGAAACTTTACAGGCTAGAAGGGACTGGAAAGAAATATCAAAGCCATGAAAACAGGGACCCACAGCCATGATTGCTCTACCCAGCAAAGATATCGTTTAGAGTAAAAAGGCAGATAAAGAGCTTCCCATACAAGAAAAATAACTAAAGGAGTTCATCAACACCAAATCATTATTATATGAAATGTTAAAGGGACTTATTTAAGAAAAAGTAGAAGTTCAAACTATGAACAATAAAATTGCAATAAATGCATATCTATCTACAGTTGAATCTAAAAAACAAGCTAAGTGCACAAGAAGAACAAAGACAGAATCATGGATACAGTGAGGATTTTGATGACTGCCAGGCGGGAGGCTGGTGTGGGGGAATGGGTGAAGAGACGAGGAGATTAAGAAGTACAAATATGCAGTTACATCCATGGGAATGTAAAGTACAGTATAGGAAATGGAGTAGCCAAAGAATTTATATGCATGACCTATGGACATGATCAGTGGTGTGGAGATTGCCTGAGAGAGTGGGGCATGCAGGGTAGAAAAGGGCAAAGTGAAACAAATTGGGACAACTGTAATAGCATAATTAATAAAATATAATTTATAAAAAGATGAATGGAATAAGGGACAAATAATGTATGCACTTCCTCAAGGAAAGTTTCCTTTAAGTGATAAATGAAATGAAGCTTCTCTGATATCAAATGTAGGTAGATTATGGTGAGAATTCAAACTATGAAAATTTTTAATTTGTTCATATAATTTTAAAATATCAATATTTATTGATGCCTGTTTTAATGGTAGGCTCTGAGCTAGATACTGGACATACAGTTGGTTTTTATTGTTCTTGTTATTGTTGTTACTGTTTTTAATCATCACTGAGGACATTTTTTATTACTTTTTAAGAGAGAGAAGGGAACAGAGGAAGGGAGAGAGGGAAACATTCATGCGAAAGGGAAGTATCCACCAGTTGCCTCCTGTAGGCACCCGGACTGAGGATCTCATGCACCCGAATTGGGGACCAAACCACAGCCCAGGTATTTACCCTAACTGAGGTCAAACCAGCTACCTTTCTATTGCAGGGGTGCCCAAACTTTTGGCGTCTCTGGGCCACACTGGAAGAAGAAGAGTTGTCTTGGGCCATACATTAAATACATTGAGACACATAATCACAAAAAGATCTCATAATGTTTTAAGTAAATTTATGATTTTTGTGTTGGGCTGCATTCATAGCCATCCTGAGCTTCATGCGGCATGCAGGCTGCAGGGTGGACACCCCTGTGTTATGGGATGATGCTCCAACCAACCGAGCCACACCAGCCAAAGCTGAGCATTCAGTTTTGAGTGGCATGGTATAGTTCCTTCTTTCATAAAGCTTACAGTCCGGTGGGATGAATGTATAGTAAACAATAACAATGACAATTATTTTTTAATTTATCATAGTGTTAGAAGAGAAAAAAATGTTGTGACAGAGAGTAATGGTGCAGGATTTACTTCCATAAAGTGCTCAGAATGTTCTCTCCCATTTTAGGAAGACGCTGCACCATGCACACTGACAATAAAGTAACAAAGCAGCTTGTTCCACTCTTGCAACTTGACTGAGAACCCAGTATTTCCTCTGAGAAACTTCATTTACAACTCTAAAACCAAATCAAAGTTCACAATATGTTTTATAGCCTGTTTTCTCTACTTATTTTAGTTTTTGTATCTAGCCCTACCGTGGAGGATAGGCCCTAGGCCAGATTCTTTTTAATTAATAGGTAAATAATTTCAATCTCCTAATATGCAAGTAACATCAGGTCTGTGATTTTAGCTTTTAGGTGTATTCTCCTCAGACCTATGCAAATTATTTGACACAGGGTTTCTCAACAGTGAAACTATTGGCAGTTTGAACCAGATAATTCTTTGTTGTGGGAGGCTCTGCTGGGCATTTTAGGATTTTTAGCAACATCTGGGCATCTACCCACTACACGCTAGTAGCAACCTACCCCCAAGGCATGACAACCAAATTTGTCTCCAGATATGTCAAAGTACCGTGGGGTGTGGAATAGAAGAACCCCACTCCCATGTTAAGAACCACTGATTTGCCCGGCTGGTGTAGCTCAGTGGATTGAGCGTGGGCTGGGAACCAGAGGGTCCCGATTTGATTCCCAGTCGGGGCACATGCCTGGGTTGTGGGCCAGGTCCCCAGTGAGAGCCATGTGAGAGGCAACCGTACATTGTTCTTTCTCCCTCACTTCTCCTCTCTCTGAAAATAAATAAATAAAATCTTTAAAAAAAATAAAAAGAACCACTGATTTAACACCTTTGCTACTCTGTTGCTAGGTAGAAATACAACTTTAATTAGAGATTTAGACTACACAGGAGAGCACTTCCTGAATTGCATGTAGAGCACAGAGTTTGAAGCCTCATGGTTATTAATATTCAACAGTTTTTGTTACTATATAAACCATAATCTTATTAAAACAACCAAATTTAAACATTGAAAAATTAAAGCACACTGAAGCTCGGAAGGAAGTCTCTGAATAAACCATCTGAAGACAATTCTTATCCAGTCAGCCTGACACCAGGACAGGATGGCACCTTGGCCACTCTGTTGTTTCCCTCCACTGCTGCAACCTCTTCAATAAGAAAGCATTCTATCTGTACTCCTTACCACTAGTCACTGAGGAAGAGCATTCTGTTAGCTGTCTAAGTTACTCAGGCTCCCAGTCTTCAACACTTTTGATTCCAAATGGATGAAGCTGAAAAAAGAAAAGAAAAAGGGGGCAAGAGAAAGAATTTAAAAGATGGGTACAGAGCATGGCCTTAGGTCTCCTCTGTTAGGGTATAACTTCTTCCCTAAGTCAAGGAATAGAGAAAGCTCCTCCCCATCTCTGCTTCAATTGAGTTTATTACATTAATTTGCATGTAATACTTAATTAAATAATGAACAATCTCTTCACAAATTGTCTCAGCAGCACTTATCAAAACAGCCACTTAGAATATTTTGACACGATTTTAGATCATGGATTTACATAAAAGAGTAAAATGAATATTTAAAAGAATATAATTCTTATGGCAAATTTTTAGAAAATAACTAAATTATTTATTATTTAAAATGTTTTGCATGTGAATTGTAAAATGCTATAATTGATTTTCAAAACTATTTAGCTTTGCTTATAGATTTAGGTTATTTCAACTCTGTGTCCAGTAATTCGATTCCTATGTATCTCCAAGCAAAGTGAAAACATCCGCCCACAGAAAGACTCATACAATATCTGTAGTAGCCTTATTCACAATGGCCTAAAACTGGGAAACAACTGAAATGTTTGTCATCAAAAGCCTGATAAACTAATCATTGTGTATACAAGGAAACACTACCTAGCAATACATAGTATCAAAGTATTGATACATTCAACCTAATGTCATCATGTTTATTTTACACATTAGAAAAAGAAGAAAACAAAGTCATTTATATGAAACTCTAGTTAGGCAAAGCTAATCTGTGGTGATAGCAGTCAGAAAATTGTTGCATGTAGATGGGGGACTTGGGAATAGATCAGAAAGGGACATAAGAGAATTTCCTGGAGTAATGGAAATGTTTTATATCATGTTTTGGATAATATAAAAGTGGAGCAAAAGAAAAATACTCATATTTCTACTATTTGAGGATCATCATCATCCTGTTTGAAATTCTTTGTTTATTTTGATTATTCTTTCATACCTCCTGAACCTGTAAGCATAGGAGTGTCCCAGGCATCAGGCCCTGAACATTTTTTCTTCCCTATTTGTATACCCTTTCTTTGTTGCTGCGGGCCGGCCGCAGCTGGGTCAGGGGTCTCCGAGGTGTGCAAGGCGTAGGCAAAAATGGGTAACAGACGACAACACGTCTCAAAGGACCGTGAGGCTCTGTTCCGTTTATTGCAAGTACAAGCAAGGTTTTTATACTTTCATTTTTGGGAGTGATTAACATTTGTAGTTAGGTAAAGCAAAAAAATCAATACAAGGTAACCAGGAAAAACATGAAAGTTTCCATAGATTCAGTTATGTTTTAAACAAAGATTGTTTTGACCAAGAGAGCTATAAATCAGACATTTAGA
>PVJI01024879.1:0-21283 GCA_004026765.1 Micronycteris hirsuta | reverse complement strand
GTCAGCAGTAGCAATGGTCATTCCTGAGCAGAAGTGTGGTCTGAGGAGCTCAGGGAAAAGGGAGTTCATCAGGAGAGTGCGCAGTTTGTTACCAAGTGGCGTGAGAGACAGGACTGGGCAGCGAGGAGATGGCAGAGCAGGCTAGGTTTGCCAAGGGGGAGGCTGGGAGGGCTTCTGGGAGGAGGTGAGGGATTACAAGATGTTCCTCTGCTCCCTCTCAGAAATTCTTTCTAGAGAGGTTCTTTTTCCAAGGACCCAAGGGGTGAGAGGCTGTGTTCTTAGGAAATGAGTCACATTCTTTGCTCTAGGGGCAAGGTGGGCACCAAGATGGCACATTCCTCTCTCAGGCCCAGGACACTTTTACCTTCTTTCCCAGCTTCTTCCAGAGTTCGTGCAGCTGCCCTGCCCATGCTCTCAGCTTGGAGTCTGAGATCTTTTGTAGGAACTGGGGGCTGGAAGGACATTGGTCCAGCAGGGTTCAGGAAGGCAGCCCCATTCAAAGGGCCCTCTCTCCTGTTTCTTGCCCAGAGTTATACCTGTCTTTCCAGTCTTCAGGGATCCAGGGCTGCAGCTCCTGCCCCGCCTCATGGAAGTTTTCTTGGAGGAACACCTGCAGCTGGTCCGGGGGAATGCTATGGTTGTGGGTGTTGACCAGCTTGTTGAAGTGCTGCAGGACTTGATCTTGGAAACAGGTACAGGGAGGGATCAGTGGAACCCCATGAACCCCTCCCTGATCAGAGGCCCCTCTGCCTGGCCTTGCCCCTTACATCTTTGGTGGAAGATTCAGGAGCAGGCGGGGCCCCTAGGTGCCTCACCTGGAGCTGAGGACAGTGGCATGTCCACAAACTGCTTGTCATCCTGGTAGAGTTTGGCCATCTGAACTTGGTGCAGGAGCTCCCCGTGGCAGTAAATCTGGCTGCAGAGAAAATTGGGGAGGGGAGCAGGTCAGGCCACACCCTTGGGGGAGAAGAAAGGCTAGAGTCTGGGGCATATTCCCTGGACTGAGAAGAGTAGTGTATGCCCAGTCATGCGTGTGTGCATGTACACATGTGTGGTAGGGGTTTATGGGTAGTGGCAACATACGGGGCTCAAAGAAGTAAGAGGTCTCTGTAAAGGACCTGAATGATTTACTGAGCCCACTTTAGTTGTTAATTTGAAACAGTATGACATATTTGATGGATACAATGAGGTTGCCACTTTAGTAAGTGACACATTAGAATAAAATGGACCAATTTTCTGTGCAGTTGCCATGTGAAGATCCAATTAGAAGCCTGTGAGTTGCGCCCAGTGGCAATTGCTAAGATTTTTGGATCAGAAAATTTCCAGATGTAGGGTACGGTATGTACCATTTGGGATACAATCACTAGTTTGCTATTGAGTATTGATTGAAACTGCCTCTATGATTAAAGGACATAAAATATTCCTGAAACTTGAAACACCTGTTGTATCTTGGGTGATGTCAGAGAAACACTCTGACAAAGAAGGCAGTGGCCCCAAAGAGTTCCTTAATAAAACTGAATGCTTTGCACAGGAACACACTACTTGGTGAATGCAAGTAGGAACATAAGAGTCGGTGGCCTCTTTCTCTGCAGAGCTGGGACTTTGGAAGGACCTGAGGAGCCACCAGTAGGCACCCTATCTCTAGTAGTGAACATCTGTATTGACCAAAAAAAGCTACTTAGTTTGCTAATGGTACTTCCAAAGCAGCACAAACAAAGTATCTTGTTTGGAAGGCTACTTTACTCTGATTGACTGATGGAAAGCTTTGGCAAACTTAAGAACAAATCAGTTCAGTGTGCCGAATTACATGCTGTTTCCTTTGCAGTGATGGAAGAATTGAATGATAAAAGCTGCTAGGTTTAGATTTTTATTGACTCATGGGCAGAGGTCAATGACCTGGCAGATGGGCTGTAACAAACTGAACCATTTAAGAAATGCCCGTATGGGACTTCTGGCCAAGATGGAGGCATAGGTAGACACACTGTGCCTCCTTGCACAACCAAAAGAGGGACAAGAGGGAATTTAAAAACAAAAAGCAACCAGAACTGACAGAAAACCAAAGTGTATAGAAGTCGAACAACCAAGGAGTTAAAGCAGACACGTTCATCCAGACACGTTCATGGCAGAGGTGGGTGGAGAGGGTTCACAGCAAGTCAGTTTGTGGAGCTGGGCGGGCAATGCTGCAGCTGGCAGGGGAGACCTCGGCTGGTGGACCCGGCGAAATCCACGGCTGGCCGACCAGGACCCAGTGGGGCCCAGGCTGGTGGAGCGGATGGTCCCACATTCGCATGCGGTTAAACCAAGAGAAAAAGCTGGGGAGCAAGACAGACTGTGCGGCCCAGGGTTCCAGCGCAGGGAAATAAAGTCTCAAACCACTGATTGAAAACACCTGTGGGGGCTGAGGCAGCAGCAGGAAGAACTCCCAGCCTCACAGGAGAGTTCGTTGGAGAGACCCACAGGGTCCTAGGATGTACACAAGCCCACCCAACAGGGAATCAGCACAGAAGGGTCTGATTTGCTTGTGGGTAGCAGGAGAAGTGACTGAAAGCTGGCAAAGAGCTGAGCAAGCACCATTGTTCCCTCTCAGACCCCTTTCCCCCATACAGCATCACAACATAACGACATGGGTTACCCCACCCTGGTGAACACCTAAGGTTCCACCCCATACTACGTAATAGCTGCACCCTGCACCGAGGGAAAAAAAAGGCCCAAATGAAAGAACAGACCAAAACGCCAGATAAAATACAACTAAGCCACAAAGAGATAGCCAACCTATCAGATGCACAGTTCAAAACACTGGTAATCAGGATGCTTGCAGAATTGGTTGAATTTGGTCACAAATTAGATGAAAAAATGAAGACTACACTAAGGGAAAAAAGGGGGAATATACAGGGAACCAATAGTAATGGGAAGGAAAATGGGACTCAAATCAACGGTGTGGACTAGAAGGAAGAAAAGAACATTCAACCAGAAAAAAATGAAGAAACAAGAATTGTAAAAAATGAGGAGAGGCTTAAGAACCTCCAGGACATCTTTAAATGTTCCAATACCCAAATTATAGGGGTGCCAGAAGGAGAAGAGGAAGAGCAACCAACTGAACACTTATTTGAACAAATAATGAAGGAGAACTTCCCCAAGCTGGTGAAGGAAATAGACTTCCAGGAAGTCCAGGAAGCTCAGAGAGTCCCAAAGAAGTTGGACCCAAAGAGGAACACACCAAGGCACATCATAATTACATTACCCAAGATTAAAAATAAGGAGCGGATCTAAGAAGCAGCAAGAGAAAAGGGGTCAGTTACCTACAAAGGAATTCCCATAAGACTGTCAGCTGATTTCTCAAAAGAGACCTTACAGGCAAGAAGGGGCTGGAAGGAAGTACACCAAGTCATGAAAGGCAAGGACCTACATCCAAGCTTACTCTATCCAGCAAAACTTTCATTTAGAATGGAAGGGCAGATAAAGTGCTTCTCAGATAAGGTCAAGTTCAAGGAGTTCATCATCACCCAGCCTTTCTTATATGAAATGTTAAAGGGATTTATATAAGACATGGAGGGTTATCGATATGGGAATAGGAGGAGGAGGGAGGGGGAAAAAGTACAGAGAATAAGTAGCATAAATGGGAGGTAGAAAACAGACAGGGGGAGGTTAAGAATAGTATAGGAAATGTAGAAGCCAAAGAACTTATGCATGTGACCCATGGACAAAAACTAAAGGGGAGAGGGTAATGGGGGGCGGTGTGCAGGGCAGAGGGGAATAAAGGGGTGGAAATGGGACAACTGTAATAGCATAATTGGAGGGGATTCTAGGGAAGCACTGCTGGCAGCTGGACCCACACAGTGGCCAAACCTTGTGTTTCCTCCCAAGGTGGAAATGTTTAGTAAACATCGATAACAAGTAGAACTACTAGGTGGGGGTAAGGATATGATTAAATGGATATGCAACAAAAATGGGACACCCAATATTACAGTGGTGCCTGAAAGAGAGGATCAGAGAAGGAGGTTAATACTGCCTAGAAAAATTATACCAGATACCTGAAATGGTGAAGCCATATGAGGTTTGTCCAGAAGGTAACCAGCCATGTAATATGAAAAATAGAGACATTGATTGAAGAAGATACAAGATACAAGAAACATTGTACACAGGACAATGACACCTCAGTCCCCTTCAAAGTAGGCATTCTGGGACCTCACACAGTTCTCCCAATGGCCATCAGCTGTCCCATCGTATTTTACTGAGTCTCATTGATGGTCTGAAATTTCTTCCCTTTCAAAAGTGATTTTAGTTTTGGGAAAAGCCAGAAGTCACAGGGCGCCAAATATGGGCTGCAAGAAGGTAGAGTAACCTGGGTGATTTGATCTTTCACCAAAAAACTGCACAAGATGTGATGCATGAGTGGGAGCATTGTCATGATGAAGCTGCCAATCACCAGTTGTCCATAGCTGCAGACTTCTGAATCATTTGAATAGTTTCCACCAAGGAATATTTTGCGTTTAAGCTTAACGCAAAATATGATGCAGATCTGTTGCTCTACTTGCTGTCATTTTGAATTCAATGGCCACACAGTACATGTGTTCACTCAAAGGTGTCTTCCCCCCCACCCCCCGACTGGTACAGGGAAGTCGTCATTGCTCACACACGTGCATTCCAGTCCATTCTCCTTGGCTGCCAGGTTACATCAATGTCATGCAAATTGTTCCCGTTATATTAACAATGGCTGGACTTTTTCAGGACAGATGTGGTATGTTTGCCATGAGCACACCTGTCTTTGGAATCTGACAAAGTTGAATGGAGGCCTGTAATCCTCAGTGTCATTGCTCTGGGGGACATTTTCATCTTAGGATATGACGATGAGCTAGACTAATTGTTGATGACTAAAGAGAACTCTAGGAAAATGCCGGTCTCTTTTGACTCTAAGTTTCCAGGTTACTGGGTGAGCAGAGTTCAGTCTGGAGCAGGTACCTGCTCCTGTAGGACTCACTGTAGCCTTCTGTAGGACTGAGTCTCCAGGCATCAGTCCCCCTGCCAGCTAGGTGCACGTCATTTCCCCCAGAGAACCTGCCTGATAACCATCTATAGTCTGGCTCACGTTGGTGGATAAAACAGTTCTTATTAGATTTTGTGCCTCAGTGGGTGCAAGTGGAATACATTCAAATCCATCCTGCTGCTGCATTGCTGCAGCCTCCCAGTGTCCATTTAGTTCAGGAACCAAAGTGGCTGCCTCACAGGAGTACACTGGGATACCCACTTGCTGGCTCCAGTTACCTTCTTTTTTTTTTTTTTAAGGATTATTTATTTATTTATTTTTACAGAGAGGGAAGGGAGGGAGAAAGAGAGGGAAGCATCAACATGTGTTTGCCTCTCGCATACCCCCTACTAGGGACCTGGCTTGCAACCCAGGCATGTGCTGGGAATTGAACCAGCAACCCTTTAGTTCACAGGCAGGCACTCAATCCACTGAGCCACACCAGCCAGGGCTCCAATTACCTTCTGATTAAGGAACGTGGTTCTTCTGATGGGCATCAATCTCTTCTACTTTACTATGCCCCTGACATTCCCATAGTGATTTCCATAGGACTGTGCAACATAAGGACATTATTTTTATAGACCAATTTTCCTTTGCCCTTCTGCCTGACCATATGACCAGGCCATAGGACACTGATTGAGAGTAGGTAAAAACCCAAACATAGTAGCAACCAGTTTATAATTCATATAACTCATCTCACCAAGCAGATTTGATTTTATCATCTTTAGTCAGAGTGGTAGCCTTCCAAACAGTATGTTCTCTGTTCACCTTGACGCTGCCACCCATAAACCATCAGCTCCTTTCTGGCTAACTGAGAGCTGTTTATTGGGTACTGTCCAAGTGGCAACAGAGTCTGGCAGTTCATCAGGTGGTTCCAAAGTCAGTCCTAGGGGAAAAGAGCACCTGCCGTGGAATACACTGAGTAGCTCTACATTCCCCTAGTAGTTTGTCCCTGCATAAACCTGTTCCATTTTATTATGGAACACTTCTGGGCACTGCCCTCCCTCCTAGAGTATTTATATCACTTAATATATTATGGGTAATTCAAGTTTCAAACTGATCATAGGGGCAGTTTCAATTAATATCTGATAGCATGCTACTAATTGCCCCTCAAATGGAAATTGTCAATTCTTTAGTCCAAAGTCTCAACAGCCATGCTGGGAGGTGCCCACATGTTTTTGTTATACTCCGAGTCTGTGCTGCACAGGAGGCTATGATCTATGTGGACTTGGATAACCTTACTGGTTAATCATTTGCAATAAATGCCCAATTAACATTGCTCGATGGGCAGACTTCCATGCCTTTCGTTTTATAGTACTAGATAGTGGAAACATTCCCTGGTCAGATACAACATCCATCCCTGTAACACATTCAGGTGGAACAGATGCAATCACTTCACATAACTGCCCAAACATACTGGTTTTTATCCAAACTTCACCTTAGTTCTATCAACCAGTACATTCCGAATTGTGACCCTGTTAGGACTTCACCAACAGGTTTTGTTTTACAATACCAGGTAGGGGAGTGTTCCCTACATTTGGGTGAAGAGAAACAATCACGTGACATCATGCCTGTTTAAACATTCCAAATTTCATCTGAACTTTCACATTAATCCTTTCAACTTCTACATTCCATTATCCTCTCAGTCTGATTGTAGCCCCTGTTAGGGCATCACCAGTGGCTTTTGGTACCACAGGGCACAGGGTTCATGGAGTCCAGGAAACTTCTCTCATCTCCGACCATTTTGCCCACTCGTATGCATAAGGCTTTGAGTGCTCAGCAGGGGACAGATGTAAGGGACTCTCACCCTCTCATCAATCTTTATCCTGATTAAATTTCAGGATGATTGTCCCAGCAGACTGGAAGTCAGGCTTCTTATTGTCCTCTTTGCTTTGCTGTTTTCTAAAGTCCACCAAAGGAGGGAGAATAAAGCAGATTCATTTACAGCCCTTTCATTTTGGGAGGCTCCCACTGGTCCACTCAACCTCTAAGACTGCTGCATTAAGATTTCTGTTTGGACCCTATCAACAGCTGCTTTATTCATCCCACTTCTTAGTAACTGCTTAAAGATTTCCATCCTGCTGGGATGAGTCCCTTGACTCTCCCCTTGCTCTGTGAATAAAGCAAACATTTCTTAATAACTGTTGAAAGAGGTCTCCCTGCTGGGACAAGTTCGTTGGCTCTCTCCTTCATCTATCTTAGCAGTTTTCAACCAGTGTGCCTCAAGAATTTGTAAAACATGCAATACCTGACTATCTAGTCAGGGGCACTGACCTATTTTCCCTTAGATTGTCAAATAAAAAATGACAAAAGCCAGCACAACAATAGCCGTCCAGTGTGATGACTGAAAATTATACCTAATTTTTTTGTCACATTGACAAAAAAGTATTTTAGCAATTAGTTTATGTGTACCATGGGATGAAAAGAAAGTTGAAAATCTCTGGTCTAACCCATTCTCTTGGGAATCTTCTTTGTTATTTGTTGTTTCAAAATAATTTTTTTTTCTTAGGAAATGGATCTGAGGCCACTGGCAGGGGCCCTGAGATGGGAAGGTAAAGTTTGGACTGGCCAAAATCTAACCTTAGCCCATCTGTCACTTTCAATTTTGCTATTATAAGAAACATTAACTGATTATTTTTTATTTTCTTTTTATTTTAAGATTTTATTTATTTATTTTTAGAGAGAGGGAAAGGGAAGCAGTAAGAGAGAAACATCTATGTGTAGTTGCCTCTTGTGCATCCCCTACTGGGGACCTGGCCTGCAACCCAGGCATGTGCCCTGACTGGATATTGAACCAGTGACCCTTTGGTTTGCAGACCCACACTCAAACCACTGAGCTACAGCAGCCAGGGCCTGATTATTTTGTATTTTCTTATGCATCTAGTAAGCCAACACCCCAGGAGTTGGATCCATCATCTTTAAATTCCACCGGTAACTTTTACCTTTAGTAACCAATCACAGCACAATTGCTTTTCCAAACCATGGGTGATCATGTAGCCATCCAGGAATTAAAGGATTCTTAACCCCTTCCTTTTCATCTCACTCTTCCCAAGCCACATGTTTCAGGAAGTTGAGGTCATTCTAGTAAATCACACGTTTTCTGACACCAACTGCAATATTGCCATATAATTCTGGCACTAACCATTTAGTTCAAACACCAGTACCAGGTCAAGGGCACAGTCCCCAATATGGCTGCCTTCATTCCAGGTACCAGTTGCAAGTCTAGGGGTCCCCAAGCTACCTCTACTTCTGACCAACTGGCTATAGCTTCAGGTATTTACACAAACCCCTCAGGTTTCATATTTTGCTCTGCCGGATAAGTCTTTTTTTAACTGGGGACTTAGGCCATGCCAGATACTCTATGCTAACAGTGTGATTTATGGTGGGGGCCAAGAACTACCCAGTATCTCTTTGACCTTTAGAGACTTGGAGACTAAGTAACTAAGGTCAGCCATGTGGATACTCCATCCCTTTGTAACTAGTCCCCAATAAAATCCCTGGAAAACAAGGTCCAGATGAGCTTCCAGGTTGACCATACTTCATGGGTGTGGTCACACACTGTTGCTAGAAAAATTAGGTGTCTGTATAAATCAATTGGGAGAAGACAACTGGAAGCTTGCATTTTTTCTCTCTTGGATTCTGCCCTATATACCTTCTTTTTTCAATCCTTACCTGAGGGCATTTTCCCCCATTGCTTTTAGAGAGAAAGAAAAAGAGAGAGAGACATTTATCACTTGCCTCTTATATGCGCCCGGACCTGGAATTGAACCCACAACCTAGGAATGTGCACTGACCAGGAACCGAACCCACAACCTTTTGGTGATTGTGACAATTACAGCTGAGCTGCTCCAACTGAGCCACACTGGCCAGAGTCCAATATGCCTTTTACCTTTGCTGATTTTAATCTGTATTCTTTCACTGTAATAACCTATAACTATGGATATAACCATTTGCTGAGTACTAGGAAATCCCTGAAGCTAAGATGGGCGTAGGGACTCCTCACAGTCTTCTTTCCATACTTTTGGCAACCAGCTTGATCACACAGCCTTTTTGAAATTCCTATTACAATTGCTCAGGATAAAATCTATGAATTACCCCAGATGTGTCCTTTCCTTTTATATTCCAGCAAGTTTGATCAACTCAGCCTCCAAAATATGTCCCATATGGAACCACTTCTCACCTTTCTGGTCCTGCCAATGAAGCCCAAATGCTGGCCCCTCTTCTTTGGAGCCTCTACCTCCTCCAGCCTATTCCCACTTCTGTCCCAACCACATAGGCCTTCTTCCTTGTCCTTGAACAGTGACCTCAGCGCCTTTGCGTTGCAGTTTCCATGCTGGACTGTCTTCTTCCAGATCTGCATAGTATGGTTCCTTCCATAATTGTACTCTGTCAGTTTCTCAAAGACATTTTTCTTCCCCTTCTATCTGAAACATTCTCTATTCACTCCCATGAGTGGTTCCCTAACTTCACTTCACTTTAAATTGTGCTTCTATCACTATTTAGCTTCTATTTTCTTGCTTATTATGTCAGGTTGATGAAGTCAGGGGCCTCATTTTTCTTGTTCACTGCTGCAGCCCAAGAAGGCATAGTGAAAGCTTGATAACCCACATTGACGAAGAATGGACGACACCCTGTGAATCTGAGAGGTCGGACAGGGCCTCTTGCCTTTATTATTTGGAGGTGGAAACTGTGGCTCTGGGAAGCAGTTTGACTTGTCCTTTGTCACAGAGGTCAGAGGTTAAGCCCAGGATCTCTTTTCAGTCCCTTACACCCCTTCTCACTTTGAGGCTAGGTGAATTAGACAGATCGTTTCCTAGAACAATCCTGAGAACAGCCCTGCACAGTTCAAGGAGCAGCTCAGAGGGAGGGTAGGAAGGAGGGCTTGTGGCAGGCTCCTCCACTATGTATAGGCCAACTTCAGGCAGGATCTTTCTCCATCCTGGAGGTCAGTGCCCAGCAGAGAGCCTGACACAGGGGGAAACCGAATTCCCTTCCCTTCCCTTCCCTTCCCTTCCCTTCCCCTTTCCCTCTGAAAGTCTGACCCCCAGGGCTTGAGATCTCATCTCAGCCTCCCAGCCCCATCCCCAGTTGCCTCCTCCACTCCTACCTCTCACAAGGTGGGGGAAGGGCCTGCTGGGACCCCAGCCCCAGCCCTAGCCCCAGAAGAAGCAGCAGGCGCAGCTCCCAGGTCTTCGCAGGCATGCTGGCTATGGCTGCTGCCAAATGAGCAAGCTCAGGCACCTCCTGCCTTCTGGGGCACAACCTGACTCACCTGCCCCTCCTGGGCAGACAAAGTCCATCTGTGAGGCGTGGTCACCTGAGGGATATGTGTGCCTGATTTACATGTGGCCTACTTGCTCACAGACACCACCCCCACCCTCAATTTTGTACTTTTTCCTCCTCTTCTATTTCTCAGTCTCAACTAGTACCTCTTCTCAGGCTCCTTCCTCAGAGTCATATGGTTGTGGAATAAGGATGGGGGAGTGGGCACCTGAGTGCAAGGGACATAATTAGGCCACACATCTTTGACCAAGATGCCAGTTGCTTGGATGGCCCCAAGACCACCACCCCAGAAGGTTACCATTCCTTTAACATTTTAGACTAGCTCAAGATTAGTGTGTAATTCAGTTATCTACAAGAAGTGCTGTGGGACAGCAGGAAGGCACAACCATCCCTTCCGAGGAAGAGATACAGAATTGTACTCTGTCAAATTGGATGCTGGCTGCAAGCATATAACCCCTAAGACCCCAATGGGCGAGGCACTCAGACCACTTTCGGTATGTTTGAGTGTATTTCATAAATAAACTCACCACCTCATTTCCACTATACTTTCTGTCTCTCACCTGAATTCGTTCTTGAGAGCGAAATGAGAACTGAGAAGGGGAAGCCCTCTGCCTTGGGTCTTCCTGGTACCATTGGCCACTAGATGAGATGGCCCAGGCCCTGTGCTTACCTTTGACAGTGCCCCATCCCTCCCCACTGGAAGTCACCTCGGCTGGCAGTTTGCCCTCCTCCTTCTTGCCAACCCTGTTTCTATTGCTAAATACTTCTTTCTTTTAAAACAATTTTTTTTTATTGTGGTTAAGTACACAACACAAAGTTTGCCATTTCAACCATTTTAAGTGCACAATTCAATTTAACATATCACATTCACAATGCTATGCAATTATCACCATTATCTATTTCCAAAACTTTATTTTATGATCCCAAACACACACTCTAAGTATTTAGTGATAACTCCTCAGACTGCTCTCCCCACAGCCCCTGGACACCATTATTCTACTTTCTGTCTTGACAAATTTGCCTGTTCTAGGTATTTCATATAAGTGGAATCATACAATATTTGTTCTTTTGTGTCTGGCTTATTTTATTTAGCATAATCTTTTAAAGGGTCATTATGTATCAGAATTTCATTCTTTTTTTTTTTTTAAGATTTTTCAGAGAGAGGAGAAGGGAGGGAGAAAGAGCAATGTATGGTTGCCTCTCACATGGCCCTCATTGGGGACCTGGCCCGCAACCCAGGCATGTGCCCCAACTGGGAATTGAACCGGGACCCTCTGGTTCCCAGCCCGCGCTCAATCCACTGAGCTACACCAGCCGGGCAGAATTTCATTCTTTTTAAAGGCTGAATAATACTATTCCACTGCAGGTACCTACCACATTCTGTTTACCCATTCATTTGTCAGTGGACTCTGGGCTGCTTTCACCTTTCGGCTATTGTGAATAGTGCTGCAATAAACATGGGCATAAAAATGCCTTAGAGACCATGCTTTCAGTTCTTTTGAGTATGTACCTAGATGTGGAATTGCTGGATCATATGGTAATTCAATGTTTAATTTTTGAGGAAGCACCAAACTGTTTTCCACAGCAGCCAGACCATTTTACATTCCCACCACCATGGCACAATGGTTCCAGTTTCCCCACTTTCTTGAACACTTGTTATTTTCTGTTGTTGATTTTTTTCAAACAATACCTGTCCTAATGGGTATGAAGTGCTGTCTCATTGTGGTTTTATTTGCATTTCCCTAATGATTTGATGTTGAGCATCTTTCATGTGCTTTTTGGCTATTTGTGTATTTTCTTTGGAGAAATGCTTATTAAAGTTTCTTACCCATTTTAAATTTGTAGTAAGTTTTGAAATTGGGAAGTGTGAGTTCTCTGACTTGTCATTCCTGTTAAAGATGGTTTTTGCTTTTTAGTGTATCTCATAATTCTGTATGAACTAGGAGATCACTGTTTTCATTTCTGCAAAAAGGCTGTTGGAATTTTGATAGAGATTGTGCTGAAACTGTAGATTGTTGTAGGTATTAGAGGCATCTTAACAATAATAAGCCTTCTTACCCATGACCTTTAGAGGTCTTCCCCTTTATGTAGATCTTCTTTAACTTCTTTCAGCAATGTTTTGTAGTGCTCAGTGTACAAATGTTTCATCTTCTTGAATAAATTTATTCCCATGTATCTCATTCTTTTCGATGCTATTGTAAAATGGGATTGCTTTAAAATTTCCTTTTTGGATTTTCTGACTGTACAGAAACTCAACTGATTTTTGTGTGTTGATCTTGTACTACAGTTTTGCTGAATCTGTTTATTAGATCTAGTTGCTTTTCCTGTTAGTCCTTTAGGATTTTCTATCTGTAGAATCATGTCGTCTGTGACTAGATATATTCTTCCTTTTCAATTTGAGTGTCTTATTTTTTTCTTTTCCCATTACTCTGGCTAGAACTTCTAGCACAGTGTTGAATAGCAGTGGTGAGAGCAGACATCCTTGTCTTGTTCCTCATTTAGGGGGAAAGCTCTCAAGTCTTTCACCATTGAGTATGATGCTAGTTGTGGGTTTTTAATAAATTCCTTCTATTTCTACTCTTTTCGATGTTTTTATTATGGAAGGGTGTTGAATTTGGTCAAACGCCTTTTCTGCATCAGTTAATGATCACGTGGGGTTTTATTAAAGAGGTGTATTACACTGATTCATTTTTTTAAATGTTGAGCCACTCTTGCATTCTTGGGATAAGTCTTACTTGCATGGTGTATAGTCTTTTTGATATGCTGTTGGATTTGGTTTGCTGGCATTTTGTTGAGGATTTTTGCATCATGTGTATAAAGGTTATCAGACTCCAATTTTCTTGTGATGTCTTTATCTGGCTTAGGCATCAGTAATGCTGGTCTCATAGAATTAGTTAGAAAGTGTTTTCTCCTCTTCTACTTTTGGAAGAGTTCGAGAAGGATTGGTGTTAATTCTTCTTTAAAGGTATGGTAGAGCTTGCCAATAAATCCATTAGTCTTATTATGGTTTCACAGTTTCCAGAGAAACAGAAATAATAGGATCCGTGTGTGTGTGTGTGTGTGTGTGTGTGTGTGTGTGTGTGTGTGTGTATGAGAGAGAGAGAAAAGAGAGAGGAGAATAAATTTTAAGGAATTTGCTTACATGACTGTGAAGCTTGGCAAGTCCAAAATCTACAGGATGACCGAGCAGGCTTGAGAAGAGTTGCAGTTTAATCAGGTGGCAATGTGCTAGCAGAATTCCCTCTACCTTTGAGGAAGTTGGTGTTTTTCTTTTAAGGTCTTCAAATGATTAAATTGGGCCCACTCACATCATGCAGAATAATTTACTCTACTCAAAATCTACTGACTTAAAGTTTAATCTCATCTAAAAAATACCTTCACAGAAACATCTCAAATAATCTTTGACTAAATATCAAGGTACCTTGGCCTAGCCAAGTTGACATATAAAATTATTCATCACAAGGAGTTTTCTTTTTTGGGAGATTTATGTTTTATGGGATTTTGGGGTGGATTTTATTTATTAATTTTATTTTTCAATTATGGTTTTCATTCAATATTACTTTGTATTAGTTTCAGGCATATAACATAATAGTTAGACAATTACATACTTTACAAAGTGCTCCCCCCAATATTTCCAGTACCCACCTAGCACCATACATAGTTACTACAATATTATGGAATATATTTCCTATGCTGTACTTTATATCCCTGTAATTATTTTATAATTCCAATTTTTAATTCTTAACCCTTCACCTTTCACCTAGTTTCTGACCCTCTCCCCTCTGGCAACTATCAGTAAGCTCTGTGTCTATGAATCTGTTTCTATGTTGTTTGTTTAGATTCTACATGTATGTAAAATCCTATGGTATTTGTCTTTCTTAGGTTTTAATTTGCATCTCTCTGATGGCTATTGATGTTGAACATTTTTTCATAAGTCTGTGGGCCATCTGTATGTCCTCCTTGGAGAAGTATGTATTCGGGTTCTTTGCCCATTATTTTTTTAAAGAATTTATTTATTTCTAGACAGAAGGGAAGGGAAGGAGAAAGAGAGGGACAGAAACATTAATGTGTGGTTGCCTCTCATGTGGCCCTCACTGGGGACCTGGCCTGCAACCCAGGCATGTGCCCTGACTGGGAATCGAACAGGCAACCCTTTGGTTCACAGCCCGCTCTCAATCCACTGAGCTACGCCAGCCAGGGCTCTTTGCCCATTTTTAATTGGAGTATTTCTCTTCCTGATGTGAGTCAGGTACCTTCTTTATATATTTTGGAGATTAAACCCTTGTTCAATGTATCATTGGCAAATATGATCTTCTGTACAGTGGGTTCCCTTTTCATTTTGATGATGGTTTCTTTAGCTGTGCAGGAGCTTTTTAATTTGATGTAGTCTCATTTGTTTACTGTTTCCTTTGTTTCCCTTGTGCTAGGAGATATATCAACAAAAATATTACTAAATGAGATGTCTGAAATTTTACTGCCTATATTTTCTCTAGGATTTTTATGGTTTTGTGACTTGCATTTAACTCTTTCATTCATTTTTAGTTTATTCTGGTGTATGGTGTAATTTGCTGGTGTAGTTTCATTTTTTTATGTACTTGTCCAATTTTCCCAACACCATTTATTGAAGAGACTGTCTTTCCTCTATTGTATGTTCTTGCCCCCTTTGTCAAATATTAATTGACCATAAAGGCATGGGTTTATTTCAGGACTCTCTCTTCTGTTCCATTGATCTATGTGTCTGTTCTTATGCCAGTAACAGACTGTTCTGATTACAGTGGCCTTGTAATATAGTTTGATATCGGGTATTCTGATCCTTCGAACTTTGTTCTTTCTCAAGGTTGCTGAAGCTATTCAGTGTTTCTTTTGGTTCCATATACATTTTTGGAATATTTGTTCTAGATCTGTGAAATATGCCATGTGTATTACCCATTTATTTCTCTCTTTTATTTCTGGAACTCCCATAGTGGGTATGTTGGAGTTTTTTAAATTTTTTTTATTTTTTTATGATAACCCACATGTTCTTGTGGCTGTTTTCCTTTTCTTCCATTCTTTCTTTTTTTTCTGCCCTTCAGAAGTTCTCAGATTCTTTTGCCTACTCAAATCTGTTATTGAACACTTGCAAATGAATGTTTATATCAGTTATAGTACCTTTAAGCTCTGGAATCTGTTTATTTTTTCAATTTCTATCTCTTGATATTCTGATTTTATTCATATATCCATTTTGCCCTCTTTCAACACTATTTCACTCTACTCTTCTCTTGCTTACAAGGTTTCTGAGGAGCAGTTCAATATAATTTTTATCTTTATTCCTTTACAAATAAGGTGTTTTCCCCCCTCTGACTTCTTTCAAGATTTTTTCTTCTTTTCTTTTATTGTTGTTGAAGTACAGTTGTCTGCCTTTCCCCTGCAACTACTCCCCCCACCCTAGCCATCCCCACCTCCTCTCTTATTCCACGCCCCCGCTTGGTTTGATCCATGTGTCCTTTATAGTTGTTCCTGAAAATCCCCATTTTCCCCACATTACTCTTCCCACTTCCCCTCTGGTAACCATCAGTTTCTTCTTAATTTAAATGTCTCTGGTTATATTTTGCTTGCTTGTATGTTTTCTTGATTAGATTCCACTTAAAGGTGAGATCATATGGTATTTGTCTTTCACCAAATGGCTTATTTCACTTAACATCATGCTCTCCAGTTCCATCCATGCTGTTGCAAAGGGTAGGAGCTCCTTTTTTCTTTCTGCTGCGTAGTATTCCATCGTGTAAATGTACCATAGATTTTTGATCCACTCATTTACTGATGGGAACTTAGGTCACTTCTAGCACTTGGCTATTGTAAATTGTGCTGCTGTGAACATTGGGGTGCAAAGGTTCTTTTGGATTGGTGTTTCAGGGTTCTTAGGATGTAATCCCAGCAGTGGAATTGCTGGGTCAAAAGGCAGTTCCATTTTTAGTTTTCTGAGGAAATTCCATACTGTTTTCCAACAGTGGCTGCACAAGTCTGCATTCCCATCAACAGTGCACTAGAGTTCCCTTTTCTCCACATTCTCTTCAACATTTGTTGTTTGTTGATTTGTTTATGATGGCCATTATGACTGATGTGAAGTGATATCTTATTGTGGTTTTAATTTGCATCTCTCTGATGGCTAATGATGCTGAACATCTTTTCATATGTCTCTGGGCCCTCTGTATGTCCTCCTTGGAGAAGTGTCCATTCAGGTCTTTTGCTCATTTTTTAATTCAGTTGTTTGTCTTCCTGGAGTGGAGTTGTGTGAGTTCTTTATATATTTTGGAGATCAAACCCTTGTCAGAGGTATCATTGGCAAATATGTTTTCCCATACAGTTGGTTCTCTTTTCATTATCATGTAGTTTTCTTTAGCCATGCAGAAGCTTTTTATATTGATGAGATCCCATTTGTTTATTCTTTTCTTTATGTCCCTGTTCTAGGGGACATATTGGTTAAAATATTGCTGCATAGAATATCTTAGGTTTTCCTGCTTATGTTTTCCTCTAGGACTTTTATGGTATCATGACTTATATTTAAGACTTTTATTCACCTTGAGTTTATTTTTGTGTATGGTGTAAGTTGGTGATAAGTTTCATTTTTTTGCATGTAGCTTTCCAGATCTCCCAATACTATTTGTTGAAGAGGCTATTTTTACTCCGTTTTATGTTTCTTCCCCCTTTGTCAAAGATTAATTGTCCATAGAGACTTCGGTTTATTTCTGGGCTCTCTATTCTGTTCCATTGGTCTCTGTGTCTGTTCTTATGCCAGTACCAGGTTGTTTTGATTACAGTGGCCTTGTAATACAGTTTGATACCAAGTATTGTGATCCCTCCTGCTTTGTTCTTCTTTCTCAAATTTGCTGCAGATTTGGGGTTGTTTATGGTTCCATACACATTCTTGAAATGTTTGTCCTATATCTGTGAAATATGTCACTGATACTTTAATGGGGATTGCGTTGAATGTATAAATTGTTTCGGGTAGTATGGACATTTTTTTAAAGATTTTATTTATTTTTAGAGAGAGGGGAAGGGAGGGAGAAAGAAAGGGAGAGAAACAGCAATGTATGGTTGCCTTTCACATGGCCCCCACTGGGCACCTGGCCTGCAACCCAGGCATGTGCCCCAACTGGGAATCAAACTGGGACCCTTTGGTTCCCGGCTCGTGCTCAATCCACTGAGCTACACCAGCCAGGGTTGGTAGTATGGACATTTTGATGATGTTAATTCTTTCAATCCATGAACATGATACATGCTTCCATTTGTTTGTGTCTTCCTTAATTTCTTCCTTCAGTGTTGTGTAGTTTTCTGAGAACAGGTCTTTTACCTCCTTGATAAGGTTTATTCCTAGGTACTTTATTTTCCTTGTTGTTATACCAAATGGGACTTTTCTCTGATTTCTTTTTCGGATATTTCATTGTTGGTGTACAAAAATGTCTTTGATTTCTGAATATTGACTTTGTATCCTGCTGTTTTTCCAAATTCACTATTAGGCCAAGCAGTTTTCTGGCGGAGTCTATAGAATTTTCTATGTATACTATCATGTCATCTGCAAACAATGACAGTCTTGCTTGCTCCTTTCCAATTTGTATGCCTTTTATTTCTTTTTCTTATCTGATCGCTGGGGCTAGGACTTCCAATACTATGTTGAATAGAAGTGGTGAGAGCGGATATCCTTGTCTTGTTCCTTATCTTAGTGGGAAAGCTTTTATTTTTTGCCCATTGAGTATGATGTTGGCTCTAGGTCTCTTATATATATGGCCTTTATTATGTTGAGGAATGCTCCCTCTATTCCCACTTCGCTGAGTTTTTTTTTTTTAACGATTTTATTTATTCATTTTCAGAGAGAGGAGAAAGAAGGGAGAAAGAGCAATGTGTGGTTGCCTCTCACATGATCCTCACTGGGGACCTGGCCCGCAACCCAGGCATGTGCCCCGACTGGGAATCGAACCGGGACCCTCTGGTTCCCAGCCCGCGCTCAATCCACTGAGCTACACCAGCTGGGCTGAGTTTTTATCATGAATGGGTACTATACCTTATCAAATGCTTTTTCCACATCTATTGATATGATCATGTGATTTTTGTCTTTGCTTTTGTTTATGTGATGTATTATGTTTATTGATTTGTCAATATTCTACCATCCTTGCATCCCTGGGACGAATTCCACAATTCCACTTGATCATGGTGTATGATCTTTTTAATGTATTGCTGGGTGTGGTTTGCCAAAATTTTGTTGAGGATATTAGCATCTATGTTCATCAGCAATATTGGTCTATAGTTTTCTTTCTTTCTTGTGACTTTTTCTGGTTTTGGTATTAGGATGATGCTGGCTTCATAAAAAGAGTTTGGAAGTCTTTCGTCTTCTTGGCTTTTTTTGGAATAGTCTGTGAAGGATAGGGGTTAGTTCTTCCTTAAATGCTTTGTAAAATTCTCCTGTGAAATCATCTGGTCCAGGGCTTTTATGTGTTGGTTTTTTTTTTTTATTATTTTTGCTTCAATTTCATCAGCTGTTATTGGCCTGTTCAGGCTTTCTGCTTCTTCTTCATTGAGTTTTGGAAGATCATATTTTTCTAGAAATGTGTCCATTTCACCCAGGTTTTCAAATTTCGTGGTATATGGTTGTTCATAATAATTTCTTACAATCCTTTGTATTTCTGTGGTGTCAGTTGTAATCTCTCCTCTTTCATTTCTGATTGTGCTTATTTGGGTCCTCTCTCTCTTTTTCTTGATGAGCCTGCTTAAAGCCTTGTCAGTTTTGTTTATCTTTTCAAAGAACCAGCTCCTGGTGCTCGCTTCGGTAGCACATATACTAAAATTGGAACGATACAGAGAAGATTAGCATGGCCCCTGTGCAAGGATGACACGCAAATTCGTGAAGCGTTCCATATTAAAAAAAAAAAAAAAGAACCAGCTCCTGAATTTATTGATCCTTAGAATTGTGCTTTCAGTCTCTGTGTCATTTAATTCTACTCTGATCTTGGTTATTTCCTTCCTTCTACTTGCTCTGGGCTGTCTTTGTTGTTGTTCCTTGAGTTCTTGTAGACATAGGGTTAGGTTGTTTATTTGAAATGTTTCTATCTTTTTCAGGTAGGCCTGTATCACTATGAACTTCCCTCTCAGGGCTGCCTTTTCTGTGTCCCATAAGTTCTGGGTTGTTGTGAGTTCATTTTCATTTGTTTCCAGAAACTTTTTGATTTCCTTTTTCATCTCCTTCTTGACCCATTCATTGTTTAATAGCATGCTATTCAATCTCCATGAGTTTGAGTGTTTGGGGTTTTTTTCCTTGAGGTTGTTTTCTAGTTTCAGTTCCTTGTGGTCAGATAAAATGCTTGATATGATTTCAATTTTCTTGAATTTGTTGAGGCTTGTTTTGTGTCCTATCATGTGGTCTATCTTTGAAAATGTTTCATGTGCATTGGAAAAGAATGTGTATTTTGCTTCTTTGGGATGAAAGGTTCTATATATTTCAGTTAAGTCCATTTGATCTAGGGCACTGTTCAATGCCACAATATCTTTGTTGATATTTTGTTTGGAAGATCTATCCATTTTTGACAGTGGGGTGTTAAAACGTCCCACTATAATTGTGTTGCTGACAATATCTTTATCGAAGTCCTCCAAGATTTTCCTTATATATTTGGGTGCTCCTATGTTGGGTGCATATATATTTACAATGTTTAGGTCGTCTTAATGGATTCTTCCCTTGAGTATTATGAAGTGTCCTTCTGGGTCTCTCTTTATGACCCTTGTTTTGAAATCTATTTTATTTGATATGAGTATTGCCACCCTGGCTTTTTTTTCCTGTTCATATTTTTTTCCAACCCTTCACTTTCAGTCTGTGTAGGTCTTTTGTTCTGAGGTAGGTCTGTTATAGGCAGCATATGAGAGAGTCATGATTTCTTATCCATTCAGCTATTCTATGTCTTTTGATTGGAATGTTTAATCCTTTTATGTTTAAGGTTATTATTGATAGGTACATATTCATTTACATTTTACTTCCTTCATACCTGTGTTCCTCTCTCACTCTTTTTCTTCCTTTTCTTGAAGCAATTCCTTTAGCATCTCCTGCAGTGCTGGTTTGGTGGAGGTGTACTCTTTGAGCCTTCTTTTGTCTGGGAAACTCAATTTGCTTTCCATTTTATTTATTTATTTATTTATTTAAAATCACATTATTTTAAAAAAGATTTTATTTTATTTTTTAGGGAGGGGAAGGGTGGGAGAAAGAGAGGGAGAGAAATATTGACATGTGGTTGCCTCTCACACGCCCCTACAGGGGACCTGGCCCACTACCCAGGCATGTGCTCTAGACTGGGAATCTAACTGATGACCCTCCGGTTCATAGGCCAGTGCTCAGTCCACTGAGCCACAGCAGCCAGGGCTGGACTTCCATTTTAATTGAGAGCCTTGCTGGATAGAGTAGTCTTGGTTGCAGGCCTTTGGTTTTCATAGCCTGGAATATTCCTTGCCAATTCCTTCTGGTTTGTAGCATTTCCATTGAGAAGAAAGGTTCTAGTCTTATCTGGGGTTCCCTCATATGTTACTTCCTGTTTCTCTGTTGCTGCCTTTAAAATTCTGTCTTTGACTCTGAATTTTGCCATTTTAATTATGATGTGTCTTTTTTTCTAAAGATTTTATTTATTTATTTTTAGAGAGAGGGGAAGGGATGGAAGAAGGGAAGAAGAGAAACATCAATGCGTGGTTGCCTCTCATGTGGCCCCGACTGGGGACCTGGCCCACAACCCAGGCATGTGCCCTGACTGGGAATCAAAACAGTGACCCTTTGTGCCGCAGCCCGCTGCAGCAGGGTGGTCGTGGGATAGGGTGAGGGACGAAATAAAGGAGAGGACCAAATGCTCTGCTGGCATAAGGCAACTTTATTCAGAGCTACAAGTCTTTTTATACACATCAGGGATAGATAACAACTAGCTGAATACAAAGGCCAAGTTATTTGTCATTTCCTTGAGAACAAGTCCTTCCTCT
>PVJI01024878.1:0-21279 GCA_004026765.1 Micronycteris hirsuta | reverse complement strand
TCATATAGTAGAGGCTGCATGATGATGTACTCCTTGAACTTGACCTTATCTGAGAAGCACTTTATCTGCCCTTCCATTCTAAATGAAAGTTTTGCTGGATAGATTATTCTTGGTTGTAGGCCCTTGCTCTTCATGATTTGAAATATCTCTCTCCAGCCCCTTCTTGCTTGGAAGGTCTCCTTTGAGAAATCCGCTGACAATCTTATGGGGATTCCTTTGTAGGTAACTGTCTCTTTTTCTCTTGCTGCATGTAAGATTCTTTCCTTATTCTTGACCTTGGGTAATGTAATTATGATGTGCCTTGGTGTGTTCCTCTTTGAGTCCCACTTCTTTGGGGTTCTCTGAGCTTCTTGGATTTCCAAGAAGCCTATTTCCTTTGCCATATCTGGGAAGTTTTCCTTCATTATCTGTTCAAAAATACGTTCAATTTCTTGGTCTTCCTCTAGTCCTTCTGGCAGCCCTATGATCCGGATATTGGGTCGTTTACAAATGTCTCTGAGGTTCCTGAGTCCCTCCTCATTTTTTTGAATTCTTGTTTCTTCCTTCTGGTCCACCCCATTGGTTTGAGTTCCAACTTCCTTTTTTTTCCTGTTGGTTCCCTGTAAATCTTCCTCCATTATCCTTATCGTATTCTTCATCTGTTTAATTATTTGCATCCACCTATCTTCCAGTTTTGTTAGCATTTTGATTACAAGCATTTTAAACTGTGCATCTGATAGGTTGACTATGTTGTCATCTGTTAGTTGTAATTTGTTCTGATCTTTCATTTTGGCCATTTTCATTCTTTTTATCTCGGTGCACTTGTCGGCTCGCAGGTGCCTGCAACCTGGATGGCTTTTTGGGTGACGTTGCCTCTGGGGGTGGGGCCTGGGAGGAAGCAATGGCGGCCTCCGATCACCGGGGGCTACCGTCACTCCTCTGCTCCCCAGTTCCCCACCGCCTTTTCTGCCAGACTCGGTTCTGCTGGCTCAGCCCTGGCCTCTCTCCGGCAGCATCACCGGCTTGCGGGATTCACTCGTTGTTCGGGGCCACGCCCCGTTCAGGCACTGGCGGCGTGAGTCCCTCCGTGAGCGCTGCCTCTCACTCCGCTGCCTGGTTCTGCCCCACTTACCGGCCTGGATGTTCGTCTTCTCCTACCTCCTGGGTGTCGGACTTCCCTTCAGTTCGATTCTGTCGGTTCTGGTTGTTTAATTTTTCGATACTGCGTTCGTTGTTTAGACACTCTGGATGTGCGGGCAGCGAGTGCAACCACCTACGCTGCCATCTTGGTGGAAGTCTCTATTTTTATTGTATTTTTTTATTCCTGTTTAGTCCCTTTATACTCCCTCCCTCTTTATTTCATTTTTAACAAAGATTAATCACATTTGCTTTCCATGTAAAACTTTGTGAATGACCAGATAAACAAAGATACTAAAAATGGAATAAATAAAATACCGAAACGAAAGGCCTGGAATGTTGCTGAAATGAAATTTCAATGATAAACAAGACGGCTTCTAGTTAGCCTGAATGAGTTAACATTGTCCTCTTTGATATAATAGATAAATATATTGAGCAGTAACTATTTGGCACACTGTACTAGTTATTTGAATTTTAATTTAATGTTTCCCTGACCAAAAAAAAAAAAGTATAAAATTGCTTCCCGGTGTTCTTAGGAGAGAGAATAAAATCTGGGACCAAGTCTTGCAAGCCCCGTGTGCCGAGCCCTGCCCCTGCCCCGTTATTCTCCGTCCCCGTCCCGTTTCATTTCCTCACTGCACTGTTTCTGTCTCTCACGTTTATTTCTCTGCCACTTCAGAACTTGTCGCTGAGGTGTAATATAGGTGCTGAAAGGTGCACTTAGGTGACTGCTGGAAGGATTTTTCCAATGGCAATGGACTTCTTAAAAATTGTGTTTATTTCTTATTGCAAAATACACAGAACATAATCTTTTCCATTTTATCCATTTTAAGTATGCAACTGAGTGGCATTGAGTACAGTTACATTATTGTATAACTATCACCTCCATCCATCTTTTTTATCATCCCAAACGGAAACTCTGTACCCACGAAAGTCCCCGTTCCTCCCTCCCCCAGCCCCAGTAATCGTCATTCTACTTTCCGTCTCTGTGAGTTTGACCGCCTCGGGGACCGGGGACTCTTGCTGTGAAGTGGACTGGCTGTGGCCCTGAGGCGCCATGTGTCTCCCATTTATTTTTATTTGGTGTAAGTTTATTAATTGTCCTGCTGTGTGATGACAGTCCTCAGCCAGCAAGACTGTTGTTACGGGTTTTTCTCTCATTTCCCATCACCGCCATGAGACACTGCGAGGCAGCTGAAGTTTCCGTGTCAGACCACTGCTTCCGCCGTGGCACTGCGAAGGCAGTACCTGGAACTGCCAGCTTCCTGGCTAACCTCTCTGGCCTGTTGCAGGACTAAGTGGGTTCAGTTAAGTGCTCAGTGGTGGTATGAATGGCATCTCAGAATAATCAAAGCCATGTTTGAAGGATGCTGCTTCCAACAGTGTGGTTTCTGGGTGTTCCTTCTTCATTTGTTCTGAAAGGCTTGCTTCCTAAATATGAAGGTTTCATATTCAAGAATGTTTAAAAGAAAAATGTGTTATGTATGCCGTTCTGCCCCTCTCCTACCCTGTCCTCTTCCCTGAATCTGAGCCCTGTTATCTGAGCAAGGAACATCTGGGACGTTTAAAAAAAATTTTAAATTGATTTGAGAGAGAGAGAGAAGAAAAACACTGATTTGTTGTTTCACTTGTTTATGTATTCACTGGCTCTTGCATGTGTTCTCACCAGAGATTGGACCTGCAGCCTTGGCCTATCAAGGTGATGCTGTAACCAATCGAGCTACCCAGTCAGGACCACCTAGAACTTTTAAAAGCCTGTTTCATCCAGGAGAAAGGCCTATCTGGTTAGAGTGTTTCTGGAAAATGAAAAAGCAGAATAGAAATTTGGAAAGCTTATAGTGTGTTGTAAGAACATGTCCAAGCTTTATTCCTGAGCATAAGAACCCTGGAGATGTTTGTTTTGGAGGAAGAGGGTAGTCCTGCAGTTGAGGCCTTACTCTTTCTACAGCCCTGCAAGTGTCAGAAAAGTGGGCCACAAGTTTATCCTAAGAGTTGGAGAAAACTGAAGAGGAATCTATTTTTTCCTCCACTTTAAAATAACAAGGACCACCCCGGCTGGTGTGGCTTGGTGGACTGAGTGCTGTCCTGTGAACCAAAGGGTCGCCCGTTAGATTCCCAGTCAGGGTGCACGCCTGGGTTTCGGGTCAGGTCCCCAGTAGGTGGTGTGCGAGAGGGTACCACACATTGATGTTTATCTCCCTCTCTTTCTCTCTCCCTTTCCCTCTCTAAAATAAATAAATAAAATCTTTTAAAAAATAAAATAAATAGCCCTGGCTGGTGTAGCTCAGTGGATTGAGTGCAGGCTGGGAACCAAAGGGTCGCTGGTTCGATTCCCAGTTGAGGCACATGCCTGGGTTGCAGGCCAGGTCCCCAGTGAGGGCCATGTGAGAGGCAACCACATATTAATGCTTCTCTCCCTCTCTTTCTCCTTCCCTTCCCCTCTCTTTGAAAATAGATAAATAGAATCTTTAAAAAATATATATGCTTATGGCAGGCCACTGAGTTTTAGGGAAATTTGTCATAGAGCATTGCTGTGGCAATAGCTGACTGACGCAAAGACCAAAATGCAGGAGCGGAGAGAAAAAGGGCACGTGAGGTAGATGACTGATGTAGGAATAAGGAAGGAAGTGGTGTGGGGTCCGAGCACAGAACAAGTAGGAGGGGCCTGAGGAAGAAGATGAGGTAGAGATGAGAGGAAGGGAATGCGGCAGCGGGAGCCCTATCAGATGCTGGGTTGGCCGTGGGGAGGAGGAGTGACACACACGCACGCACACACGCACGCACACACACACACACACACATGCACACACACACCCTTCCTCTGTGTCTCTGGTGAGCACTGGGCCTTTCCGGCGTCTTTGTTCAGTGTGGCCAGGGTCTGGGAGGTAGAAGCTTGATTCTTAGCAGGGTCTAGACTTCCAGTTTTGGGTTGTATCTAAGCTTATGGTCATCATGTCATGGAGCAACAAGAGAAACATCAGGCATGTGAGATCTAAGGACAGAGCTCTGCCAAATGGGTACTGGCACACTTACCACCAGCTGGGATGTTCCTCAACTGAAAAGAGTCGTTAGCACAGGGACCAGCCCTCCGAAGCACAGACCCGTGCTGTGAGCTGGGCTCTGTAAGGTCTTGTGCCCTTGGGGAAGTTGCCGTATTTTGCCGTGTATAATGAACACTTTTTTGCCCAAGTTTTTGAGGGAAGAATAAGGCTGCGCATTATACATGGGTAGTACTAATTCTGCATCTATATAAATGTTTTTAATTCTTTTATTTATGCATGTGCCTTAAAAGTGTAACTCCAGAAAACAATAATGATACCCTGGAATACGGTAATCAGTTTTGTTTCAAATATAAATAAAAAAATAACTGAATTAAAAATTAAAAGATATTTTTCCCCTGAAAGTTTGGGCCAAAAACGTGAGTGCACATTATACACAGGAGCGCACTGCACACCGCAGAATACATCCTTTGTTTCTCCAGACTGAGACTGTCACGAAGATTGGAGTGAGCGTGAGATCCTCGCACAGCGGGAAGCCCTCTACACATTAACCGATGACTGTGCTCCCAGTGTGTAATGAGAACTGATAACTGATGTTCAGTAAGGAATTGATATATATTGTTTTTCTATTTTATGTTATTTCTTAATCCTCCCCGGAGGACATTTTTTCATTGCTTTTTTGGAGAGAGGGAGGGCGAAGGAGAAATATCGATGTGGAAGAGAAATATCAATTGGTTGCCTCTCTATGCACTCAGCCTGGAGGCTGTACGTTTCAGGACTGGAGATTGAACTCACAACCTAGGAACGGGCCCTGACCGGTACTCGAACACTCAATCTTTTAGTTATGGGGAGATGCTCCAACCAACTGAGCCACACTGGCTAGGACAGATATTCCTTGTTTTTCTGAGCCTAGATACTTAATAAAGGTAGGAATCCTCCCAAAACTGTAACACCGGGCCAGATCCTGAACTCTCAGTTACAATAATCTGAGCAGAAAGCAGTCCTTCACTTTCGGTCACCTTCATCCTCAGCCCTCATTAGCCAACCTGCTGGCTTTTGTTTCTTATTTTCTCTTTTTCTGGGGAAGTCTGTTTTTTCTTATACTTGTAGGGGTGGGTGGAAGGTGGAGGTGGGCCTGAAGGAGCAGCTGGCGGAGCTTTTCAGGACGCCCCGCCTCACCGCCGGCTGTGGGCCCCTCCACTGCGATCTGGTGGCTCCGCTGCCGCGCCTGCGGTTTGGGAGAATGGATCAGATGACTTCCAGTGGGGTGTTTCTAGCTAGACTAGTCTGTGAACACTAACTTGCATTTATTTCTTAATCTATTGTATACATTTGCGCCAGTTCTGTCTTGTACTCTCCGTTTCCAGGGAGAATTTCCAGACCAGCGGGCTCCCTGCCCAGCCATTTTTCTGTTATTCGTAGTTTGTGTGGAGGAGCCTGTTGGCCCCAGGAGGTAGTCCTCCCCATTTGCTTCCTAAAGCCAGTCTTTCTGGAGGCTCTTGTCCATCCCCTGGTCCTGGTGCAAACACCTGAGTGGCGTATCTCCATACAAGGGGATTTCGCATCCCTCCTCCCAGAGCATGTGGTGAGCAGGGAAAGGAGGATGACCCAACCCCTTCCTTAAAGGCCTCTAGTCCAGCCCTTCAACAACCTGCAAAAATGAATATTGCTTTTATTGTTTTTTTCTCCTTGCCCATTCCCCAGTAGAACAGGCCAAATACTGTTCATTCCTCTTGCATCAGGTTGAATTTGTTCTGCATTATGATATAAACCGGTCGTAGAAGGAAATGCTCTTAACAGAAACACACACTTAACTGGCTTCTTACCATCTATATTTCACTCCAAGTGCTTTGTATGCATTTATTCATCAATCTGCTCAATCACCTTGTGAGGTGGGTGCTCGTTGGGGGAAAGCCCAGAAGTCTAAATTCAGGATTGGTTCTGAAGAACTGACACATAGCCTGTTCAAATTCATAAGAGCTTTAATAGGAGACACTTATGTAAACGGGCAAAGCAGCTGCTCCCAGTGGTTGTGGGCCAGGAAGAATCCACACCCCTCCCAGGACAGGGTCTGGCTTTATAGGGAGTTAATAGTAAAGCCATATGGGGGTAGTCCTGTAGACCACCAGAGAGAATAATACATTTCCAAGTTAACAGATGATACCAGGCAGTTATCCACACTCTATACACTCATTAAACTCCTTCCTGGAGTCATGATGTTTATCTCTGGGCAGCATTCTGATTTTCTGGGTAGTCAGCCAGGCCCAGGACTACGAGAGTTAAGCAGTCACAGAAGATTAAACAGAGTCCAACATTTCCCAGACACTTTTACTGCTGGAGACACATTGCATCTCTTTTAAATTTTATTTTAATTTTAAAATATGTTTTATGGATTATGCTATTACAATTGTCCCATTTTCCCTTTATTCCCCTCTGCCCTGTACCCCCTCTCCCACCAGCATTGCCCCCCCTCTCCCGCTTTGTTCATGTCCATGGGTTGTACATACAAGTTTTTGGCTTCTCTATTTCCCATACTATTCTTAACTTCCCCCTGTCTATTTTGTACCTACCATTTATGCTTCTTATTCCCTTCTTTCCCCCCATTATTGCCTCTGCCACTCCCCACTGATAACCCTCCATGTGATCTCCATTACTGTGATTCTGTTCCTGTTCTAGTTGTTTGCTTAGTTTGTTTTGTTTTTGTTTTTTTTTTTAGGTTCCGTTGTTGATAGTTGTGAGTTTGTTGTCATTTTACTGTTCATAGTTTTGATCTTCCTCTTTTTCTTACGTAAGTGCCCTTACCATTTCATATAATGAGGGCTTGGTGATGATGAACTCCTTTAACTTGACCTTATCTGGGAAGCACTTTATCTGCCCTTCCATTCTAAATGGTAGCTTTGCTGGATAGAGTAATCTTGGATGTAGGTCCTTGCCTTTCATGACTTTGAATACTTCTTTCTAGCCCCTTCTTGCCTATAAGGTTTCTTTTGAGAAATCAGCTGGTCACCTTACGGGAACTCCTTTGTAGGTAACTGTCTCCTTTTAAGATTCTCTCCTTATTTTTCATCTTGGGTAATATAATTATGATGTGCCTTGGTGTGTGCCTCCTTGGGTCCAACTTCTTTGGGACTCTCTGAGCTTCCTGGACTTCCTGGAAGTCTATTTCCTTTGCTAGATTGGTGAAGTTGTTCTTCATTATTTTTTCAAATAAGTTTTCAATTTCTTGCCCTTCCTCTTCTTCTGGCACCCCTATGATTGGGATGTTGGAATGTTTAAAGTTGTCCCAGAGATTCCTAAGCCTCTCCTCCTTTTTTTGAATTCTTGTTTCTTCATTCTGTTCTGGTTGAATGTTTATTTCTTCCTTCTGCTCCAAATCATTGATTGGAGTCCCAGTTTCCTTCCCTTTATTGTTGGTACCCTGTACATTTCTCTTCATTTCACTTTGCACAGCCTTCACTTCTTCCTCCATTTTGTTACCATACTCACCCATTTCTGTGAGCATCCCGATTACCAGTGTTTTGAACTGTGCATCTGATAGGTTGGCTATCTCTTCATTGCTTAGTTCTATTTTTGGAACTTTGACCTATTCTTTCATTAGGGCCACATTTTTTTTTTTTTTTTTTGTCTAGGTGCAGCTGTTATGTTATAAGGGGCAGAGCCTTAGGTATTTGCCAGGGCGGGTCCACCCAGGTCACTGGGTTGTGGCACTATATGTGGGGGAGGGGTCAAAGAAGGAACACTGCTGCTTGCTCGGCTCTCAGCTGGCTTTCAGTCACTTCCCCCACTACCCACAAGCAAATTGGGCCCTTCTGGTGCTGATTCCCAGGTGGGCGGTTTTGTGTACATTCTAGGACCCTCTGGGTCTCTCCAACGAACTCTCCCACGAGGCTGGGAGTTTCTCCTGCTGCTGCAACACCCACAGATTTTTATTGCCAGAAGTTTTGAGGCTTTATTTCCCCATGCTGAAATCCTGGGTTGCGCAGTATGTTTTGCTCCCCAGTTGTTCTTCCTGGTTGCCCGCATGCAAATGTGGGACCGCCCGGTCCTCTAGCCGCCACCTTGCCTGCCCGGTGTTCTAGCCCACAGGTGGCAAACACAAGGCCCGCGGGCCAAATGTGGCCCTCCACCTTAGTTTATCTGGCCCAGCACCTTGTTTCTACCTGGCAGCATTGCTGAGATGAGCTTTTGCTTAACTGTTCAGGAGTAGTTACCTTTATACAGTCCTAAAATTACATTTGGCCCTTTGAAGGCAACTGCGAGGCTGATGTGGCCCCCGGTGAAAATGAGTCTGACACCCCTGCTCTAGCTGCCACCTTGCCATGTGTCCTCTCCACCCCAGCTGCCCTTCTCCGCCCCTCCTACCTGTCTGAGTGAATGATTCTTCTTTAACTCCTTAGCTGTCAAATGTCCATACCGTTTGATTTGGGGCAGTTCTTGTTATTTTTTGTTTTTAAATTTGTTGTTGCCCTTCTTTTGGCTGTGCAAGGAGGCACAGTGTATCCACCTACACCTCCACCTTGGCTGGGAGCTCTAATTCCGACATGCTGCATCTCTGAATGGGTTCCCCTCCAGCACTACTGTTGTCTCCTTTACAGATGAGAAAACCGAGTCTTACATAACCTAACGTACCCAGGGGTGCACAGCTAGTAAGTTGAAGTGGCAAGACCTGCACTTTAAAGGGTCTGGCCGTGGAGCCTGCCATTGTACACACTGTGTTCTAATGCTCATCTGCACAGTATTGGCTGGTTCTAAGGTCAGAACATTTATTCACTTTTTTTTTTTTCTGGAAAAGTAACAAATATTCAGCAATGTCCAGAGAATTGGCAGACTCTTAATAGTCCCTAGGAAGAATCTGGCCCTCCACTGGTAAATGTTCTCTTTAGAGTATGGGTTACTGAATGCCTCTTTGTCTTCAGCTTTGAACCCCAGGTACCTGTTCCATAAATAAGGCCAACATCTTTCCACTCTTAGCTTGGTTGAAACCAAGTGAATAATTTCCCCTGTCATCTCTCTAGCTTACACAGGAATTAATGTACAATTATATCCGCTTTCTGAGATCTGATGCCCTCGGGCTACGAGTCTCCTCTGTTTGATCGGATTCTTACATCCTTCTGGCCTGGCCCTCCTCCCCAGACAGTGGCCTTTCCCTGTCCTCAGACTGATAATCCGCTTAGAGCACTAGCGCTCCAGCAGGAAAGACACGGTGCTCAGCTTGGTAGTTGCAGAGTGTGATAAAGGGACCAGTCACGAAAGTGCAGGCGAGGTTTAGGAAAGGCAAGGAGGGATGGAGCAGGGCCCAGGCCAGTAACAGTGTGTGTGTGCGAGAGGAGGTCCTGCTGCCCTGGGCCTCAGGGTCCGGGGAAGCGAGTGGTCACTGTGTGGAAAGGGCCCTGGGTGGGAGCTGTGCCTTAGCAAGAGGCACGTAGACAGCTAAGTCCCAACAGGAAAGGAGCGGGGGAATAAAAACCCTGATTTCACTTAACTCCTTCCTTCCCCTTCCTCCAGTGCCTCCCAAGGGAGCCGAGGCTGTAGTCCATACTGGTCAGCCTGCTGGGCACAGAGGGGGCAGGGACAGTGGGGACTGAACCTGGAGGGCTGAAGGGAGGATATAAGAGTGTGCAGCATATACCACATGATTCTTCTGCTGAGGGATTCGCAGTGACTCATTCCATCTTGGGTCACACCTTGTGTTCAACAAATTCACAACCGCATCTAATCCAGCCTTCTCTCTTCTAAATCCATAGAGGACTGGTATCCTTACTCTGTGTGTCTATTTTATAACTACATATGGTATATATATATATACACACACACACACACACACACACACACACACATATATATATATGCATATATAGATATAAAATCTTAGTCGTTTATTTATGGTACTCTGATGTCTAAGCCAAGGGGATTGTGCTTCTGAGGACAAGCATCACCTAGGCCTCACCTGGGCATTCTGACAGCCTGTGATGGGAGTGGTGACCTCCTGGCGGGTCCTGAGATGGCAAGGGGACCCCCTCACTGCTGAGAGCACGTGCGAGAAGGCTCTGGTGCAGTGACCGCCCAGGCTCTGCATCTGGAGAAACTGGCTTTACACTCCGAGTTTGCCAGTTACTAACTGGACTAGTTCTTCACTGTGTTTGAGTCTGTCTTTCATCATCTGTAAATGGGGATGATTCTCACAGCACTTCACTGTTCTAGAAGTAAGTGAGATAATGAACGTGAAAAGAGTGGTAGAGCACAGGTACCAACCAGGGAAAAGGCTGAGCTTTTTAGAACCCCTGCCTCTAGCTCAGTGCCTGGCACATCAGCGGGGCTTGGTCGCTTTCCTGTCCTGCGCAGATGGGGAGGCCCTCTGGGGATTTGGGAGCTCGTGGTGTCAGCAAGTTCGGATGTAGCGAGTGCTCCCGCTCCACATCTTTGCCAGAGCTCCTCTGCCTACCACTGAAGATTTTCAGAGGCGATCTTGAGTCCATAATCTACTCAGCACCCATTTTCCCAGCGCCCTCTTTGGATGAGTCCTTGTGATGCCAGCCGGAAGGCTGCAGTGGAGAATCTCTGGCCGAAATTTCCATCGCGTGTCCTGGCTTACACTGCCCTCTGGTGTGTACTCATGAGACAAGCATGTTCAGTGAGGGTTTGTGGTGACTTTTTCTTGGCGTTGAGGAAGAGGCTCCCCCATAGTGGCTGTTGGCAGTGGTGTTGGGGGAGAGGTAGTAGTTAAGACCCCTCTCTGTAATTTACTTTGTAGCTCCTAACATTTGCTAAACATGAGGCTTTTTACCAATGTTTCTGACCACACAGCTATCAAATACTAACATCCTTCTAGTCTCAAGTTTCTCTCTATGGCAGGTTGTTCGTGTTCAGCCAAGACACAAAAGGAACAAGGTAGTTGGATGTCATTCCCCATCTGCTGTCTGTTTTCCTCTGATCCCTGGGCACCTCATTCCTAGAGCTGCCCCAGCTGCTCTCAAGGGTCTGGGGTTGCAGGAGGCATGGGAGCCGAGAGAGACCCAGAGCCAAGCCTCCCTGCCCCATGCCTGCAACAGCCTGCCCGTCCGCTTGCTTCCGCCACCTTGCCTCCTGTCCCTCCTCAGAGTCAGGCCCTGGCCAGTGAATGTGAAGAGGGGCCTGCAGGCCAGAGAGGGGCAAAGGCGCTTAAGTCCAGCACACCTGCTGACCTTGCCATGGAGCTTGCGAGGAGCATATACTTTTTACCATTAGGCTGAATCATAAAATTGCCTATATGCAACCATTTTTGACCTACAAAAACAACAACTTCATATGATTTGATGTAATACGTAGCCACATAAACCCTGTGTGTGCCAGTGGTGGCCCCGGAGTCCAAAGTCCCCGGACTCATTCAGACCCAGGCTCATGGCACATCAGGGTCCTAGACTGTTGAGCTCCAGGGCCCTGGAGAATGTTGAGTTGACCTCAGGAGCCTGGGACTGGCCTCACTCAATGCGTCAGGCTCCTCTGTTCCTGTTCAGGTTCCATGGTGATCTCCAGACCAGGCTTGGTTGGGACACACAGCCAAGGGAGAGCCTCCAGCAGCACGGCCAGGTGGCAAGGGAGCCCTGGGGAAGTCCTTGTCAGGTGGTGCTCGCCCTCCCAGCGAGGCCCGCAGGGTTTCAGGAGGGAAGGAAGCCTCAGGCTTCTGGGCACACCCAGCACCCTCGACCCTCACCTCTGCTGCCCAGCCCCAGCGGCCCGGCTGGTATCGGTTGCCTGTGGACTGAGCGTGAGCTCGGTGGGCCACCAGGACCTCTCGGGTGGCTCCTGTGCCCCGGGGCCCACCACTAGAGCAGGCATGCTGCAGGAGGCATCTAAAATTTGCCCAAGGGATGACGACAAAGTGGCCCTGGAGGTTTTAAAGCTGCAGAGTCACGGGAAGTTTATGAGTAGCAGTTCACAGGACTCAACAGAGTTTTTGTTACTGAGTAAGCCACCTGGCACCTTGACATATGACCCAACAATTAGTGTTAAAGGGAACAGGTTTTTATGAACAGGATTCCAACCTTGGGGAGACCGAGGGCACTCCCTGCTCAGAGCCCTCCCTTCCCATGAGACCCAGAGCTTCCCTCGCTCCCCAAAAGGCTACAAGCCAAAACCATGCCCACAAGTTCCCCATGTCCTTATCTGTCCATCAACCGGTCACGCAAACTAGTCTCCATCCTCTCTGGAAGGTGCCCTTGTGGGTTTTGGAGTCCCATCCTCTCACAGCAGCTCTCTCCTTCAGGATCTGGGGTGCGCTGTTCTCAGCCTCCACGCAGTGGTTCAGGAAACCATGTGCTGTGCTACACTGGGTCACGGTGGGGTCCAGGGAGGCACATTTCCCAAGAGGGTGGCTTCTCCATACGTCCCTCAGAGAAGCAGAAGTACCTCCTCTCTTACTCCGGACCACATGGCTTCTCCTCTCTTACTCCAGACTGAGTGGCTTCTCTGTCTTATCTTTCAGCCTGCCCTCATTTTAAATGCTTGGCCCAGAATATACTGTGTGACCTCACACCCGACCCCTCCTAGGATCTGTTAGTGTCCTCCATTTTTGCCAGTTTCCCTGTATCTTTTACCCTCTTTTGGCTGCCATCTTTAGTCAGGGCAAGAGTTCCCAGTGACCTGGCACCCACCCCTCGCCTCTCACACAGGCACAGTATAAGCAACCCCCACATGTCAGGAGCCCCTGAGCGTTTCAACATCACATACACCATTTGTGCTAAGTGGTCCTCTTCCCTTCAGGAAGGCAGGGCTGTTAACTAGCCATTGTTATGCAATGTATCTTAAATGCTGCATCATCTACGCTTCCCTTCCCCCAATCGATTGTGGGATTTTCTTCTATTTTTAGGGGACCCTCGCTCTGCGCTCCATTACATTTTGACTCTGGGACTCACCCACCAGCCCTGAAATCCTGGGACTGACAGATGGGACTTGGTGTCTTGGAACCTGGCGGTGCAGGTTAGAGGCCTGGTCTCTTTCCTCCCGGGAGGGTCCAAGCAGGAGAGGGAGGGCCTCAGTTCAGGCCATTGTAGCACCCACCCACCCACCCACCCACCCATTTATTCACTCATTACACAGATGGTTATTGAGTGCTCGTATGTGCCAGACACTGTGCCAAGTGCTCGATGTGTGGCAGTGAACAAAACAGACAGGTCCGCCCTCCTGGCATCGCAGCATCTTGGGTCACGCCATTAATGATGATACTGTTGCCCAGCTAGCCTTGCTATTGCAACACTTACCATTTTTACCATGGAATAAGATACTTAAACAGATAAAATGCGTTTTTCTTAAGCTTTAATATGAGGAGATGCCCTGGATATAATGTTAAATAAAAAAACATGACAGAAAATTGTATATGTCCTCTAGTTCCAATTATGCTAATACATATGTGCGTAGAAAAGTGACAGGTGGGAAATAACCCCTCAGTATTAGTGGTGTGGCAGACACTATTTCCTAAGATGTCACGACAAGGTCCCTCACACCCGAGGCTCTTCATACAATGTGATCTCTATGTCCCATTGAGAGGTACGGTCAAGGTTTCCTCTCCCCCCCGTCCATGACAGTGCAGCTTCTGCCCGGGGGCCTGGGGGGGTCCCTGTTTGGAGTGCCAGATCCTGTGAGGAAGCACACGGAAAAGCCACCTGTAGGTGATTTGGCCAAAGCCCCAGCCAAGGACCCCGCTGATGGCCAGCACTGCTCATTGGACATAAATGAAGAGACTTGAGCCACCTTCTGACTGCACCTGTGTCCGAGACCCCAAGCACAAACAGCCTAGCTGAGCCTAGCCAACCCCTAGAATCGTGAGATAATAAGGACAGTTGTTGTTTAAAGCTACAGGGTTTGGGGATGATTTTTCATACAGCATTAGATACCCAGAAAAAGTGGTTGATCTGGTTGGGCGACTGTGGGTATTAACACTACTTTTCTATGTGTTCCAAGATTTCTATAGTTACCACTGATTTTATAATCTGTAAAAAAATGTTAAAAATACAAACATGGCCTAAATTTGTTCACTTCGCCTAGGGAGAATGCAGATCTGAGTTTGAGTGGAGGGACGTAAACTCGCCCTGGAGAAGAGCTTTCCGTGCGAGACTGATGAGGCGCTGGAAAGGGCTGCTAAGATAAATGCACGTTGGTGTGATGGGAAGAGTGGTAGATCTGGACTGAGGAAACCTGGAAATAATGTCAGTTTTCTGGGTGACCTTGAGCAAAGCCTTGCTCAGATTCAGCTTTCTATTTTGAAAAGATGCAGCTGGCTGCCTAAGGAATAGATAAGATCCACCAGGGCGCCTGGCCCGGAAAAGCCGCTCTGGATGCGGCAGGTGGTCCTGTCTAATCAACGCCAGTTATAAGCGGGCATCTGCAGGCTTCGTGGAGCGCTCATCCTTCACTGCCACCGGAGACTACAGTTCCAACAATGAAATTGCCCGAAGAGCCACAACTGTTTTAAAAAAACCCACCCTAAAACAAAACCCAAAACGCGGAGCAACCTCTCCAGTGGTCCTTGCCCACGACGCCCATCCATGGCCGGAGCCTCTAGCTCTGCCAGTCTCTGGAGACCCGGGCACAAGCCGAAGACCCTTGGGCCCTGAGACGCAGAGGGCCTGGAAGCCCCGCCTGGCGCCAGCCCGCGTGGCGGCGCGGAGCTGGGTCGGTGTCCCGGCAACGCCGAGACGCGCTTCTGGGGTGAGAGGCGCTGGCCGCGGACGCGTCCCTGTCGCCTTTGGCTCTCGGTTCCTCGCCAGATCTGAGGCAGCTGGGCTGCTAGGTGGTGCGTTGATCTCACCGCACCATTCCTGGGGTCCTCTCAGCGGAAAGCTGGGCCATCCCTGGGGGAAGGGGAGGGAAGACGCATAAGTGGAAAAGGGGAGGCACAGCTGGGGTGGGTGGGGCAGTGAGCCCTTCGGGGGCTGGGAGAGAACTCACCCGAGCTCTGGGACCCTCCGAACCGAGAAACACCGTGGAAGGAGCCAGGGAGACTCTGACGAAGGGGCCAGACCTGCCCTCTTGACTTCCCGTGGCTGTGGGGCTTGTTTTGATTGCTGCCTTTCTTACAAAGGTCTTTTCTTCGTCTCCAGGTTGCTTTTAATATTTAAAGTTAACACGTGCACAGATGAGTCTATACACCAGAAACCGCCCACGGGGCTGTCGCAGCCCCTCCATCTCCAGAACGACCTGCAGCGGAGAGCTGGAGAAGGTTCCAGAGAAAGCAGACTCCGGTATGACCTTGGTGGAGAGAAGACAGAGTTAAGTTGAAATCGAGAGGGCGGGATGTGGACTGGATCGTCATATCCAAGTCTACTAAAGCCAGGGGACAGCATTTCAAGTCTGAAAGGAGGCTAGCTTGGGGGTATACTGAAAAACAAAAAACACCCCCCCCCCAAACAAAACAAAACGACTTGTGTCGCATTAACCCAAGATCTAACAAGGCAGAGAGCAGCTTCAAAGCAGAGTCTCTTAAACGACCTCCCTGGACCTCATAACATTCCGGTGACTCCCCCCGCCCCCCCACCCCGCCCCATATATTCCCCATGAGTAAAGGGAGCCAGAAGTGTGACCTGCCCCGTGCTTCAGTCAGTAAATGGTGGAGCTGGGATTTGACAGGAGTCTTCTGGTCTGCAAAGTCCATGCTCTTTCATTTTTCCCCCTTTGCTTATATATTAGTAGGTTTGTAGTACTGTATTGGATGGGGCGGGTTAGGTAGAAATTATGACCACTTTAAGGAAAGGTTTAAATTAAATAAAATAATGGATGGTAGTTCTGTAATTGGTTCTTAAGCCTGTGGAGGGTGTTTGGGGGCACGTGTACCTGGAGAGAACAGCGTCACGGAGCAGAACCACCACAGTTTCTCAGGAAACCTCATAGTGTATGCCCAGGTTGACATTTACCTGTTATAGGTGAGTGGCCCTTAGCTACAAAAAGGGATTGCAAAATCTTCTATCTTTTCTCCATCAGATCTTAGCTTGGTCCCTGGTCTTCTGTATCCAGGTCTGCGATCTCCTCGTTTTTGTTTACCAGTGCAGGGAGAGGAGGGAGCTATGATCCCCAGCACCCACTTTCAGGTGGGGCCTTTGGAGCATCAGGAGGTAGAATCATGGACTGCCCAACATGCCTAGGTCAGCAGGGCGAAAAGGCTCTGGAATCCTAACTTGAAGCCCCAGACTTCTCTGCAGGTGAATCTGGGTTAAGGAGGGAGCTGCTGTTTTAAGGGTGGGGTCGAGGGGCTCTGTTTCTGCCTTAGGAGCACTAGCCCCTGAGATCCCCAAATCACATTAACCAAAGATCAGTGGCTGCCTTTTCTGCTCTTAGGTGTGTCACTCAGGAGACCACACCTGAGCTCATGGGGTTCAGGAAAGAAGGGCTCCAAAACCAGCTGAAGGTGCATGCGCAGCTGTGGGTATACACACAGCTCTCCAGCAGAGGGGCCCATTGCTGACATTTCTTATCAGGGAGCCTGTGACCCAAAACAGAGTTAAAAACCGCTGTTGTAGATCCTTAGGTTATTTGTTGAGCAGATAGACAGGAGTGGGAAACTGAACATTTCATTAGAGAGTATCCACATTAAGCAAACTTGGTTTGATGTATTATTTTCTCCCTTCCGGACAATGCCATTCATTGTCTGAACAAGCTCAGATGACAGGTGTGTGAAAGAGCCTTGGTTGTGTAAGATGTTATTCCTACCTAAAGAGATGGCAGTAATTATCCTGGATTCTATAGATGGTACCAAAGAAGTAGAATTTTCTATAAACTCTCTTTTTCCCCCGAATTTCTTTCTAATCACCAGAACCTTCGCTTGGTGCTTTCGGTTGCATTGTCTTTCCTCATCTCATAGAGCTGTAGCAGCTTGTTAGAATTTCCTACCTTATGGCTTACTGAACGTTTTTGCACTGGAATAACAATTATCATGATAAATGGTGACCCTTTCAAGAAGCTGTACCTTAGCTTATTGGCTCCTCACCACGACCTAGAGAGCGAGACAGAGAGGAGGGCCGGCGTTGGGAGCTGGGCATGGAGAGGCAAGTGACCTGCTCACAGTTCTGTGTTGCCACTCTGCACACGGGAGCGGCGGCAGCGCAGTGGAAGGGCGCAGACTCTTCTGCCTGAGCAGGTGTGGGGAGGCAGCCTGAGGCCGCGTTTACGTGTCCCCAGGTCGTGTTTGAGGCTGAGTTACTTCTAGAAACATCTTGTTGTCACTTGCATCTGGAGAAAATGCTGTTTGCCAGTTTAGCACAGACTGCTCTTTTTGTCCTCGCCTGTCACAGACGTCTTCCCTATTGTAGCAGCCACGGGCCACTTTCCAGAGCGTTGCCGCACAAAGCTTCTTAAGCAAACAAGGAAATAGGCTGACTCTGTGGTGTGATTTCACTGCTCAGGGTTATGTAATATATTCAAATTTTGCCCCTAAAAATGAAAAAAACAAAACAAAACAAAAACAAAAAACTTTTCAAGGGGTCCCTCTGATATCATCTGTAACCCTCAATTCTTGCTTTGGTCAACTTTCAAGCCCTTTACTGGGAAATATACAATGAAATGTTTGCATGCTATGAAAAGGCAACAGCCATTAAAACCTATATGCAAAAATTATCATAAGTCAATGTTATAATAAATAACTCAGAACTTATATGTAAGAATCAACCTAGATGACATCTGCCCTTGATCTTATTTCTTCTATACATTTGTGGGTCCTTTCTGCATTCACATAGATAAAATGTGTACCTTTTACACAGATCTGTTTCTAGAAGTAGAACCATTGAATCAAAAGTACACTTCTCATAGACTTCGGAGGAGACGTTCAGCCAAATTGCTCTTTAGTAAGATGGAGACATTTCCACCAGCAATGTGCAAGAATGCCATTCCCCCAAGCTGGACCAACCAGGGGTTTGCAAACTGATAGCAAATAATAGTATCTCATTTTAAATTCAGCTCTTTGATTATTAGGAAAGATGAACTTTCCCCAAATGTATATTGGCTATTTGTATGTGTGTGTGTGTATTTTATTTAATGAATTACATAGTCATGTATTTTGCCAATTTTTCCCCTCTTTGAGTATTTATTTTCTCCTTATAAATGTATAAAAATTCATCATTTGTCATGATTAACTCTTTCTTATCATGCATGTTACAAGTTTCGTTTTAGCTTATAATTTTCTATAGAAGTTTTAAATGTCTGAGGTCTGTCCAGAAAAAGTCCAGCTATTGTTAATATAATGAAAACAGCTTGCACAACATCAATGTAGCCTGGCAGCCAAGGAGAGTGGACTGGAATGCGCATGTATGACCAATGATGACTTCACTGCACTAGTCAGTGGGGGCGGTAGATGCTGTTGAGTGAGCATGTGTGCTGTGTGGCTTCGCATTCAAAATGACTGAGTGAGTGGAGAAACGAATCTGCATCAGATTTTGTGTAAAGCTTGAACGTTCCTCCATGGAAACTATTTGGATGATTCAGAAGGCTGCCAGGGACAAATGGTGATTGGCAGCTTCATCGCAAAAATGCATCACATCTTGTGCAGAGATTTTTTTTAAAGATTTTATTTATTTATTTTTAGAGAGAGGGGAAGGGAAGGAGAAAGAGAGAGAGAAACATCAATGTGTGGTTTCCTCTCATGCGCTGCCTACTAGGATCCAGCCCACAACCCAGGCATGCGCCCTGACTGGGAATCAAAGTGGCGACCCTTTGGTTTGCAGGCTGGCACTCAATCCATTGAGCCATACCAGCCAGGGTCTGGTGCAGAGATTTTGGCAGAACATCAAATCACCCAGGTGACTCAGCACCCCCTACAGCCCAGATTTGGTGCCCTTCAACTTTTGACTTTTCCCAAAACTATAATCATATTTAAAAGGGAAGAGATTTTAGATTATCGATGAGATTCAGGAAAATATGATGGGCCAGCTGATGGTGATTGGGAGAACTGTGTGAGGTCCCATGGTGCCTACTTTGAAGGGGACTGAGGTGTCATTGTCCTCTGTACAGTGTTTACTTGTGTCTTGTATCTTCTTCAATAAATGTCTCTATTTTTCATATTATATGGCTGGATACCCTCTGGACATAACTTGTAACATTAAACTATACTTTATGAGTTATGCTCCATAGCTCTATAATCTTGAACACATTATTTGACATTTTGGATTCTCAATTTCTTTATAGGTAAAATCATTTATATTTTACCTATAATTATGACCTCATTTTTCTTCCTAACACTGTATACTTGTGTTCAGATTTTTTCTTGAGCTTTGCTTATCTACATTATTAGTTTTTTCCCATGATAAAACTGATAATCTTCATTTCATTCATTTCTGCTTTTCTTTTATGATTTACTTCCTTATCATTTTGGAGGATTTATTCTTTTCCCCCCTCACTTCTTGAAATGAAAGCTTAGCTCATTAAGTTTGGAATATTTTAAACTTTAACCCATCAGTTCCAAGATGAATATTTTTCACAGTTTGCATCTCTGAATTTGGACTGGTCCAGCCGTGCTGAGGGCCCAGAGGCAGGTGTGAAGTAGTTGTCATAAACTTTGCTGTGTGAGACTGAACAGTGCAGAAAGTGTCTGTGGCTTGGGGGAAAATTCCGGAGGCAGTAGAGGAGCACTCGTTTAGAAACGCTGCATCACCCGTGTGGTTGGAGCACTGAGGCCAGTTGAGGTGGAAAGTGTGTACATCAGTGATTGAGCTGAAAAGTGAGTTACTAATCGGATTTTCAATGTGAGTATGGTTTGGAGAATGCCTTAACCAATTTATTCTGCTTATATTTTTCTTCTTTAAATATGCACATGAGCCCTGGCTGGTGCAGCTCAGTGGATGGAGCGCGGGCTGGGAACCAAAGGGTCGCCGGTTTGATTCCCAGTCAGGGCACATGCCTGGGTTGCAGGCCAGATCCCCAGTGAGGGCCATGTGAGAGGCAACCACATGTTGATGTTTCTCTCCCTCCCTTCCCTTCTGTCTAAAAATAAATAAATAAAAAAATCTTAAAAAAAAACATGCACATGAGTGCAATATATGATTAAAATCTCTAAGCCTAAAAGACTGCTTCAGTAAGTATAAAATAACAATTCTAAGTGATAAAAGATTATGCCATAGTTTATTTTTTAATTTTTTATCCTCACCAGAGGACAGTTTATTTTCATTGCTTTAGAGAGAGAGACAGGAAGGAAGAAAGGAAGGGAGCAAGAGATACCACCCTGTGAGAGATAAATGTCAATTGGTTGCTTCCTGTAGGTGCCAGGACAGGGGATCAAACCCACAACCTAGGCATTTGCCCTGACCAGGAATAGAACCTGCAACCTTTCGTTATGGGATGATGTTCCAGCCAGATGAACCACATTGACCAGGACACGTGTGCCATAGTTTAATTGGCAACCTTTGTTTTTTTTAAGGTGCATAAAATAATAATGTTATCACAATGGATAGTGTCTTATATTCAGTGAAAAACAGTACATACATTTAGGGCTCAAGTTTCTAATTCACAGACTGCTTTAGTTGAATCTCACCAGTTTTGATGTATAGTTCTTATATCGTTGATCGTTAAGTACTTCATGTTTCCCATTACAATTTTTAATACGAAATATTTACAAGTGTGGTCTGTTTCCATGCTCATGGATGCTTTGGCTGTCTTTTTATTATTGATTTCTAATTGTATTGCATTGTGGTCAGAGAGTGTGGAGTGTGTTGTATTTGTTGACACTGCTTTTGTGGCTCAGTATAGGGGTGGTTTCTTCTTTGGCTGCCAGGGACCTGTGCTCTCCTCTTTACAACTCTGCTCCTGTCTCGCCCCTCCACTGGGCTCCCCTCCATCCCAGCTACTCACACCTGCGGGAACCAGTTGACCTTCACTATACCTGGGGCTGCTCTAGGACCTGCGGCATGTTCCAGAACAGTTCTTCCCACACTTGGCTGGTCCTGAGGATCAGTCATCTGAGGTGCTTTTTAAACACATTGATTCCTAGGTCTTCCTTGGTAGGTCTGGATCAGAGCCCTGCAATCTGCATGTTACTGAGCAAGTGCTCCAAGGTGGTTCTCATGACCAGGCAAATGCAGGGAATACTGCGCACTTGGGAATAAGGAAGTGGGACGGGATGGAATGCAGTGCTCTGATGGAGCTAGGCTTGCAGAGGAGGGAAATCACTGTGAAACGTGAGCCCAGGAGCTACCGGGGGTGGGGCACTTTT
>PVJI01024877.1:0-21278 GCA_004026765.1 Micronycteris hirsuta | reverse complement strand
CAGCCTTGCTTGTGTGCTTTTAACAACTTTTCTAGTTCTTTGGCCTCGGGTTCATCGTCAGCTTCTTGTTTATTTTCTAAGGAAGCCTCTTAATTGCGCCACTTTGTTCCATTACAGAACACAAGCGCTCTGCCAGGCACCTGGAGAAGAACAGACGTGCACTTAGAGAACCCAGAATACCACACCAGATGGTACTTCAAGTATTTTTTAGGACAAGGTAATTATGCCAGTGTGGTGGTTGGGGAGGAAGGCTATTCAAAATGAAAGTCAGTGTCGGTGCCATTTCTGGTGCCTTATATGTGAGACTAACCGGTTTGGGCACCAACGGCAGGGCATTTCACCTCCAGGTCGATAAGCTTTGTAGATTTGAAGCTTCGACTGAGTCTCAGCCCTAGGAGTTTCTCTCTCTCTCTCTCTCTCTCTCTTTGGGGGGAGTCATTTTCATCTCTGGGGAGTTCAAGGGGATTAGATGATCTGAATAAGTGACTTGAGACAAGAAGAATTTGCAGGGTGGAGAACAACTTTAGACTTAGCAAGGCAAGTGCCCCGTCTACAGTGGGTTTTGAACACTTAACCCAAGGCAGTGAGGGAAAGAAATAGTTCCCTGAGCTCCCGGGCCAACGTAGAACTGGCGAAGGCAGCCGTGCCCCCCCCACCCGCCTTCACGGAGACTGCGGAAAGGATCCGAATCCTGGCTCCGCGGTTGTTAACCACGGGACCTCGTGCTCCCTCCTCTGCTCCACTGAGACTGTTTCCTTGTCTGCAGAGCAGGCCTGTCACTAGCACACAGCTGCTGGGTTTGGGCAGATGTTTCGAGGAGATACGCAGGGAAACATGAAGCTGACGCCTGGTGCCTGGCAGGAGCTCGGTCATGAACAGCGATGCACCTGCAAAGTGAAGGGCTGGTGTGAACATAGACGGAAGGGCAGAAAACGGGGAGGGGAGCCCACAGCAGAAGTGGAAGGGTGATCACTGCTGCAGGGTTGGAAATGAGTTAGACACATTTCTTATCAGACTAATACATCTGTTTGTAGAAGGTGTGATGCTTGAGCTAGAAAATGAGAGTGATCAGACCCAAATGGTGTCTTTGAAAAAAAATCTGACACTGTACTATGCTAAGAAGTTCACTTATTTGGCAAGGCGTGTTTTGTTACAAAAAATGAAATCAGTGGAAATTGTCAGCTTCCCAAATGTCTGGAAAATACAGTGGTGCCTGGGGGGAAATGGGGCCGTCATTTGCCTTCAGCTTCCTCGACTGGCTCAGCAATGAGGGAGAGGGCAGGCTCCCGGCTTGGTGGGTTCAGAGGCTCCGTGATGTCATCAAGGTCGGGCCTCCTCAGGGTCACAAGATGGTTGCAGCAATTCCAGGCATCACTTCTGCACACCACCAGCCAGAGCTCAGCAGAGGCCATCTGCAAGAGTGAGGAAGCCTTTCCAGAACCCCCTTGACACATTTCTGTGTCCATCTCATTGGCCAGAACTGGGCCACATGTTCATTCCTGAACCAATCACCAGCCAGGGGAATGGGAGTGCGCGATTGGTGGAGTGATCACGCCGCCTCTGGGATTACTGGGCCCTGACGGAGTGTGAAGGGCCGGGCGCCACCTGAAGGGCCCGCATCACCAGGGATCGGGAGGACCATCTGCATTCTCACTGTTCTAAACCTGCTTCTTTTCCAGTCCATCAGAATTACATCGGAAACGATGCAGAGAAGAGCCCCTTCTTCTTGTCCGTGACCCTTTCGGACCAAAACAACCAGCGCGTCCCTCAGTACCGTGCAATTCTTTGGAGGAAAACCGTGAGTAACTGGCTCGCCCCTGGAGTTTCACCACCACGGAACCCGGGTGCGGTGCCGCCCCTATTTATGTCAACGTCCATGTAATGTGTCAGAAATGTTCCTTTTCCGAGCAGGTCTGGGTAACCACCTGATGTAACGGAGAGTTAGGTCTCACTCGTGAATTACTGCAGGAAGGTTCCAGAACTCAGCCCTCTCCCCAGGCCACCGCAGTCGGGGCCGTCGTGACATCCTCGTAGCTGTTCTTGAAGCAAAGTTGGTTGTAAAAGACGATGTTGGAGAACTGAGTGTCGGTTTCTCTCAAGTGCATGCGTGATAGCCTTGCCTTGTTCACCCGGCGGGAAGCAGTCGTGCCTTCACCCAGAGCCCCCATGTTCTGCACGGGGGCTGCTTTCTACGCAGCCCCCTAACGTTTGCTAGTTACAGTGTTCCAATCTCTTCTGGTTTAAACATTCTCTTCGACCGGTTCTGTCTCTTTCGGACAAATAATGCATCTTTTTGAGTTCTTTCCTCTCGCCGCTCCTCTTGAAGTAGGCGTTTGGGTGACTGGAAGAGGGTCTGTGAGAGCTCCTGGTGGCGGGAGAGGAGGACCTGGATCCACCCAGGGCCCTCTGGGTTCCTTCCGGCTTCCATTGTGGAGTGGCTCTGGTCTCTGAACTAGCAACCACGGAGATGTAACTCGTCCCCTCTGGCTTTCTGGGGTCATTGGAAAGCACCAGCTCCTGAAAGCCATAGTCCCCGCCCTTTGTCCCTTGTTGTGACGTCCCTGGGCATGGCAAACTCTTTGGCCTGATCCCAGGTCTCTGGTGTACTGTCTGATCTTGCAGACCATCGCTGCTGAAGCTGCCGGTTACTGCCCCTCCCGGTGTTCAGAAGGGTCCTGCCTGGCCTTCGGATCCCTGTGGAAGGCTGTGCTGGGGAGGGAGCCTCTCGTATGTCCTCGGATCTTACCGTGATATGTTTGCAGTGTCCTCTCTGCCCCTTCGAGGCCTGCCCTCGGGATGGGGGAGCCAAGCACCCCGCATCCAACCCTTAGCTTTCCTATCCCCCATCTTCCTTCCTTCCCCCAAGGCGGGAAGGGGGAGGTTTCACGCTTCTGCTGCGTTTCAGGAATACATCTTCTCAATGTCACTTCTTCCCTCGGGAAGTAACAGTCACACCACCTCGTCACCCGGACGTTGCCAGGTACTGGAGGAGAAAGAGTGGAGCAAATGCAGGGGGACATTTTTGCCTCCTTTTTCGTTTCCAAGGGTATTGTCTCTATTACATCATGAACTATAATGAGCGCTCTGAAGGAAACAAAGTCACCAAGTGACACCAGAGACCTGCTGAAGAGGAGGCAGCGCAGGGAACGCCTGCTGAGGAGGTGACGGTTAAAGAGACCCGCAGGATGAGAGGGGCTGGGGGACAGAAGGGACCACCGATACAAGACAAATGAGGTGTGCTCTGGGGGTCACTGTGAGCTGGAATTGGAGAAATCAGGAGGTGGGCTGTAGACCCCCGGACCACCGTGAGGGCTACAGCCCAGGGCTGGGCACAGTATCTGTCCCCGTCTGCTGAGAACTGCCAGTGCCTTCATCCGGAGCTCCTGCCTGGGCCTGGTTGTGTGCCGGCGACAGGGAGCACCGCAGGGCAGAGGGTTGGCACCGGGGTCCATGTTTAAGCCCCTTTCGGCCCAATCCTAGAGCTGGAGGCCAAAGAAGTAGGTGACTCACCGCCCCCGCGAGCTCACACTCCGTTACGAAACAGAGAAATTGTCAGAGGCGTGAGCCCTGCTTGAATCAGCCTTGATTGTCTCGGCCGCGTTTCTTCTAAACACAGAGACGAGAGTTTTTTCTTTTTAATGATTCAAACTTATAAAAATTCCATCAAGACACTAGAGCAGGTGAAAAAGAAGAGGACCAAAATCGAACTGCTCAGAGATAATCCCCGCAGCACCGTCCTGGCATCTGTTCACACACACCACGTGGGCTGCACGCGCGGGCTGATGGTCGCCGTACACGCGTGTCCTCGCTGTGCTTTGTGTTGTCCGACATGTTCATGGACTTGACTTTGCCTCCGCATTTGCTGGTTCCACTGGAAAACATCGGACTGCAAGGTGTTTTTATTGGAGCGACTCTGCAAAGCTACCCAAGGGAGAAGGTGGGGAGGAAGGACTTGGTTGGTTCTCTACTGGCCAAGGACATCAGGTTGAGGGAATTTTTTGTAGTTGGCATTACAGAGTTTTAAAATGTTTTTCCAAATAGAAAGGGATATTATGATAGAAATATGCATTTTCAAATTCCATGTAACCCACTCATTGAAACCTGAGTTGTTTCCGTGGCCTTGTTTTTCCTTTACGTCTATTTTATTGATGATGCTATGACAGTTGTCCCGTTTTTCTCTCCCCTTTATCCCCCTCCGCCTGGTACCCTCCTTCCCTCCAGCATTCCCCGCCCTTAGTTCATGTCCATGGGTCGTACGTATAAGCTCTTTGCTTTCTCCATTTCCTATACCATTCTTAACCTCCCCCTGTCTACTTTTTACCTACCCTTTATGCTTCTTATTCCCTGTACCTTTTCCCCTATTCTTCCCCCTCCCCCTCTCCTCTGAAAACCCTCCATGTGATCTCTGTTTCTGTGATTCTGTTCCTGTTCTAGTTGTTGACTTAGTTTTTTCTTGTTTTTGTTTTTTTAGGTTCAGTTGATAGTTGTGAGTTTGTTGTCATTTTACTTTTCAAAGTTTTGATCTTTTTCTTAGATAAGTCCCTTTAACATTTCACATAATAAAGGCTTGATGATGATGAACTCCTTTAACTTGACCTTATCTGGGAAGCACTTTATCTGCCCTTCCATTCTAAATGATAGCTTTGCTGGGTAGAGTAATCTTGGATGTAGGTCCTTGCTTTTCATTACTTTGAATACTTCTCTCCAGTCCCTTCTTGCCTGCAAGGTTTCTTTTGAGAAATCAGCTGGCAGTCTTATGGGAACTCCTTTGTAGGTAACTGTCTCCTTTTCTCTTGCTGCTTTCAAGATTCTCTCTTTATCTTTAACCTTGCGTAATGTGATTATGATATGCCTTGGTGTGTGCTTCCTTGGGACTCTCTGAGCTTCCTGGACTTGTATGTCTATTTCCTTCACCAGATTGGGGAAGTTCTCCTTTATTATGTTTTCAAATAAGTTTTCAATTTCTTACTCTTCCTCTTCTCCTTCTGTCACCCCTATGATCTGGATGTTATAATATTTAAAGTTGTCCTGGAGGTTCCTAAGCCTCCCCTCATTTTTTGGAATTCTTATTTCTTCATTCTGTTCTGGTTGAATGTTTATTTCTTCCTCTGTTCCAAATTGTTGATTTGAGTTCCAGTTTCCTTCCCTTCATTCTTGGTTCCCTGTATATTTTCCTTTATTTCACTTTGCATAGCCTTCACTTCTCCCTCTATTTTGCAACCATACTGAACTGTTTCTGTGAGTATCCTGATTACCAGTGTTTTGAACTCTGCATATGATAGGTTGTCTCTCTCCTTGTCGCTAGTTCTTTTTCTGGAGTTTTGATCTGTTCTTTCATTTGGGCCATATTTCTCTGTCTCGGCACACCTGTTATGTAGTAAGGAGCAGAGCCTTAGGTATTCACCAGGATGAGGCAACCCTGTTTGCTGCACTGTGGCACTGTATTTGGGGGAGGGGTCTGAGAGGGAACAATGCCATTTGCTCAGCTCTCACCCTCTTTCAGTCACTTCCCCCACTACCCACAAGTAACTTACACTCTTCTGGTGCTGACTTCCCGGTGGGTGGGCTTGTGTACATTCTAGGAGCCCTTGGGCCCCTCCAACAGATTCTCCTGTGAGACTGGGATTTTCTGCCACCACCACAACCTCCACAGGTTTTTACAGCCAGAGGTTTTGAAGCTTTCTTTTCTGCCACTGGAACTCTAGGTTGTGTGGTCTGTCTCACTCCACACTTCTTCCTCCCGATTTATCTGCACATGAATGTGGGACCACCCGGTCCACCGGCCCTCACCACACATCCTTTCTGCCCAGGCTGCCCATCTCTGTCCCTCCTACCAGTCTGGATAAATGATTCTTCTTTAACTCCTTGGTTGTCAGACTTCCATACAGTTTGATTTTCTGGCAGTTCTGATTGTTTTTTCTTTTTAAATTGGTTTGTTATCCTTCTTTTGGTTGTGTGAGGAAGCAAAGCGTATCTACCTATGCCTCCATCTTGGCCAGAAGCCTATGGCCTTGCTTTTTTAGAGGCCCTGGCTGACCCCACAGTGTGGCCACCTGTGTGATATGCCAGCCTGTCTAGAAGAGGTTCTTGAACCTGATGTCTTGCTCTACCTGTACCTTTTCTACCTATTCTTCCCAGCATACATTGCAAATGTAGCTTTACAGAGAAGCCAGGGGCATCTTGATGGGGAGTATATGGAGCAGAGAGAGAGGATCCAGCCCCTGCCTAGGGGGTGGTGACATCTTCAGGAAATGCCTACATGGAGGTGGGATTGGCCATTTATATTTTTCTTCCACTCAAGCTATATGGATTCTTCATTCATTCCCTTTCATTCAACTAATCTTTACTGAGTACTTTGTATGAGTTAGTCACAGAGAGTACTCATTTAGAGAGGAGGAGACAGACTTTCAATAAGTAAACGCAGATATAGGTAAAAGTGAACCTTACACACACTTCTTTGAAAGAGTCTGGTGATTTCTAGTTCAACATGTCTTACCTGTGGCTGTCATGTTTGGGTCCCGTTGAACATGTGAGGCTGTTTTCTTCTTATGATCTTCAAGGCTGATCTGACTCTTCACTCAGAGACCCAACCCTCTTCTCATCTGGTCCAGATGGCCCATCTGCTCACCGCAGCACCCGTGGCCCTGGGGAGCCATCCGTCCCAGTGTTGAACGATATTGCTATGCTGAAATCCGTCACCATTGGGAGTGGCGGGCAGCGGAAGATGCTGTCAAGCCTGAGCAAGATTTTTCCAACATAGAATGTGTTTATTCATGTACATGCCCCCTGAAGAAAAATGAGAAAGGCTGGGCATGGATTTCTTTGAAACGACGAGGGAAGGCCCTTTTGGAGATGGAAATGGCCAAACTCCTCACTGATTTGGTGTTTTGACTTTCCAGGGTACTCAGAAAATATGCCTTCCCTACAGTCCCACCAAAACTCTCTCCGTGAAGTCCATCTTAAGGTGAGTACTAATGAACAGAAACCCCACGCCAGGAGCCTCTATAAATGTTTTTCCCGGTGATCATTCCATTAGCTTCATATCCTCTCAAACCTCAGCTGCATGCCAGGTGGTTTCCTAAGCACTTGACGGGCATTAGCTCTTGTAACCTTCACAGCAACCCTATGAGGCAGGTACCGTCATTGTCCCCATTTCATAGATGAGGACATGGAGTCTCGGGGAGCCAGCCAGGGTCACACCATGAGGGCGTGGTGAGCCGAGGCCCCGTCCAGGTCTGGCTGATTTTTGAGCGTTGACCTTCAGCATCTCAGGAAGGCCTTAGTCGCCTGCTTCCTTTTTCTTTGAATGCACGCAGGTGCTTTGGTTTTGTAAAAAAAAAAAAAATCAGGAATTATTTTTTTCTTTAATTTTATGCTTTGAAATAGAAACTTATGTCAGCAAATACTTCTCAGGGAAGAATGTACTTACTCTTCACCAAACAGAGAGTTAAGTGAGTGGGGCCTGTAGCTGTTCCCCGCCCAGCTGCCTCTCGTGCGCCCACCTTTCCCCTCCCTTCCAGGTCCCTCCCATGTTGGGTGGCAGTCTCCCCTGTGAATACCACCTCTCAGAGCGGGCCTGTTGCTTTGTCACCAGCTAGGATTTTCCAGCACAGGAACAGCAGCTTCTGTCTGTCAGGAGCTGTGCTAAGTGCTTTGCAAGCATTCTCTCAGTGAGTCTTTACACCAGGTCTGCCAAGTAGATCTGTTATCTCCACTCCACACAAGAGGAGATGAGGGATCGGACAGAGACCTCAGTCTCTGTGACCCAGGGAGCTGGGGCTGAATCCCAGGCTCACGGGACTCCTGGGCCTGGCCGTGGACCTGTCGTCCCATCATGGGACATGCCAGCTTATCCCTGGGGCCCGACTCATTCTTCCTTCAGCTGCAGACCAGGGAGGGGATGGTGTTTGCCTTGTTCCCAACTACAAGTCCCAGGTGCCAGAGGGTCCCTTAGGGTGACAAACTTGACCCTGGCAGCTAGGATTGCATCTGGCTGGCAAAAGGGCACTGAGATTAAGAAGCAAAAAATTTCATATCTCACTTTCAAGCCTGATTTGGTCTTCAGACTGCAGGCTGCCTCCTCTCGGCCCTGGGCCTCCGGCATCCCCCCCTCAGCCTGGAGCCCAGGCCCAGAAAGTGCCGTGAGGAGGTTAACCTTTTTGTGGAGCACAGAAGTATCTTGCCGTTTCTAAATGATAACTTGCTTTCAGAGGAACACTTTGAATTATAGTCACTTAAGATTGCTGTGAATCTTTTTTTTTTTTCCTAAAAAGTTCCTCCAGCTCCTTTCTTCTTTATATTTAAAGACAAGAGATTTCATGCAGTTACAATTTCGGTTAGTGTCATGAGTCTCACAGCCAGGGCCACCTTCTTCAGGAACGTAGTTTTAAAGATGTGAAAAATTATAACTGCTACAGCTTCTGCTAGTTGAAGAAAAGAGCTTATCTTCATGTGTTACCTTGAAAACTTAAGAGGAAATTAAAACACAAATACCACGGAGTTGGATAAGCTCAGCCTGAGTTCAAATCTTGGCCCAACCACTTAACAGTTCTGCCACCCTGGACCGAGCCTCAATTTCCTCATCTTTGAAATGGAGATAAAATAGTACTTGCCTCACGCAGACTAAATGAGAGGGCCTGGAATGAGTAAGTACTGTCTCGTATGAGCTGTTATTTTTATCGTTCACTTACAAACACGGGGGCCCGAGAGACCATCCAGTTCCATTTCCCCGGGCTTCCCCTCGGGGACTTAGGCTAAAGGAAACCCCTGTCGCTTGTCCAAAGTAGAACAAAGAACGACCTTGTTAAGGACGGTCTTTGCCCTCAGTGGCAGAGGAGTTACCAGCAGAAGAAAGATACATATCAGTTCATCTTTATTACACTTCATTTTGTCATTAACTGCTCTGTACATGCCAATGAATCGCTGTTGTAGGAAATAAAAGTAAGACTCGTGAGGACCAGTAAAGGCTGCCTGGAGCAGACGCGCTCAGTTCCGCCCTCCCTCTCTGACCTGTCAGTCACATCCTGCAAGCACGGTCGGGGGCAGCCACGCAGGGAAAGCACAGTGCGGTGTTTGGCGGCTGTCCTGTGCTCACACAGCCATCTGTTGACACCTCCTGCATTGGCTGAGTCTCCTGTGGGCCAGGCCCCTCCGTGATTTTCCAGGAGATAGTGTTTGGCTTCCGTCAAGAACCGAGCCTTGTCCCGCGGTATTGGAGTTTCCACCGCACTGTGCCTCATTCTGTCCGTTCTATTGCAGTGCCATGAATCTGGACAAATTTGAGAAGGGCCCCAGGGAAATTTTTCATCCTGAGATACAGAAGGTAACGGAACTTTATGCTTCATAATTGTGTCCATTGGGTCAGTGTTAGATAAGAACTGACATCATCCGTGACCCTAACCGCGGGTACCAACCAGCATCACCTGCAGAGCTTCGAAAACGGCATCATGCCAGAACTCACAGCTGAGGTTCCGGTGTGCTGGGTCCGAGGTACAGGCCAGGAATCTGTGGTTTTCAAACGTTCCGTGAGTGATGCTGAGGGTCCTCCATCCATGAGCCAAGAGGTGTGTGTTCAGAGGGACCTTATCAGCCTAAAGCCATTCTTTTTACTGAGTGCTGTAGGATATGTGGAATGTGAGGGGTTTTTATAATTAATAAAATACAAAACGTGCTTATCAAGCTTGTAACTCAGGTAGAAGGCTGTGCTGGGTACCATAGAGGACAGAGGGTGGGCAGAAAGCCATCCTGTTCTTTAGGGCTTGACTGTTAGAACAGTGTGCGTTGGGAGAAAAACACCTGAGTCATTAATGTAGGTGGCAGTCCATCAAGAGATGTCGACCACACTTTTGTCTTGCAGTTGCAATCAATTCAGCTTTGGAACTCTCCCCGTGAAACATAGAAACCAGCCATTACTAGCAGCATGCCAGCTGTGTGACAGGGACGTCGTCGGGATGGGTGACAGGGGAGGGGCTGGAGAGGCAGATTGGGGTTCCATCCAGGAGGCCCGGGCGCCGGGAGAGTCTCTCGGCAGAGGAGCGCTGCACTCCAAGCTGCCATCCCAGGGATAACTCAGGCAGTGCGCGGAGGCAGGTGGGCGGTGAGCCATCTCCGCTCGGAAACCTTCAAGGTCCAGTTAGCTCGTGAAAGTGCTTGCAACTTGGCTCACCCCGAACATACAGCGTTGTGAATTCCCATGCTTTTGTCTTAATGTAATGGTTAAAATATTTGGACCCTGACTCAACCCCAAAAGGAACTGAGGCAAAAGCAGGTGTGTGAGGTTCAACTTGAAGCAACTGCCAGCTCTGCCCTGCGGACAAGGACTTTCCATGGCACACTTAAAAAACAATTAGAAGTACACCCGTTCCAGTGTGCCTTCATTGTTCCGTGTGTCTGGGTTATCATTCCTAGCCCTTTCCTCCTTGGACCTGGGGTGTGACCCCCAGACACCGGGCCCCAGAACCCACAGACCCCGCTCTGATGCCTGTTTGTGCAGCTCACTGCTGAGGGCCCTCATCTCTGCGCAGCCCCCTCCCCTGCTCTCTCTCCGTCAAGTAACAGGACAAGTCAACGAGATAACGACTCTCATGCTATCCCTACCCGCGTGTTTTGGCTTTCTTTCCCCTAACAAGTAACTATTCCTGAGCTTTCCCCGTCCTGTGTGTGTGTGTACACATGAGTGTGAGACTCAGCAGAGTAGTTTCACGCCTGTGGTCAGGTCTCTGTGGACGTCCCTTAGGAAGCCTCGGCCACAGGCTTGGGGTTTCGGTGAAAGAGTCCTTACAAATCCCTGGGTCCAGAAAGTACACAGAAAATGAGCTGATTGCATTAAAAAGAAGGCCTCTTTCTACCAAGCAAGAAGGTGGCGGGTGTTCATGTAAAGTGTTATTTATCTGTTTCTGGCTGCTATACCTATGAAGGTCTCTCTCGGCCAGAATCTTCGCAGGAGCAGTGTGCGATAAGCCAGCTTTAAATGGATGGAGAAACCCAGGTGCCTGCGTCTGTCCCGCTGCTAGGTGCCCTGTTCGTTTCCAGGTCATTGGGTCGAGTAGGACATTCTGGAATGACCAGGCATTTTACAAAATGCTGTAGAGCTATATTTGAATTTTAAAGGCTCTTCTGGGGTGGGGGGGCAGGGAGTGGTGCAAACGTCAGTAGATTAAAGCGTGGCTTTCATAGAAAGTCAGAATAAAATGATCCCTGCTAAGCATGGCCGTGACTTTTCAAACTTTGTTTGACAGGACCTGCTGGTGCTGGAAGAGCAAGAGGTGAGTAATTTGATGTGCTCTCTGCCCTCCTGGGCCGTGCCTCCGTATTTATAAACAAGCTTCCCCCTCCCTTCCTTTCAGCCGGAGCGCTCTGCCCCCTCCCTCGCCATGGACCCGCACGGTGGGGTCTGTTTACTGATGTGGTTTGTCCAGGTGTGGTTCAGAATGTTCCGTGCATCTGGCTACAGAGATACAAAAACAATCAAGCTACTTAAATATGCTTGGAAATATTCATATTTTAACCTTGCAATCACTGTGGTTTTAATAGGTTTTAATTTTCGTTAAAAATAGGGTGTTTGCGCTTTACTACACACTCGGTTTCCAGACTGCCACGTTGATCTGTGTGTTTCCGGTCCCTGTTGCCCCACTTAAAAGTGCACTGGGTTTTCTAAGTGCATAGCAAACATAGGGAAATATCGTAAGCAGGCCTTTTGAGTGAGTGAGTTATGGTTTGTGCATGCCAGCCGTACCTCTCAGTAAATGACGGTACCGTTTGTCCAGTTCTCAGGCCAAACTAGGACAAACCCAACACCACTCCTTCCCTCACACCCTGTAACTTATCCGTCAGCACGTCCTATTGACACTGCCCTAAAGTACAACCCCAAGTCAAGCTTCTCTCGGCGCTCCACCACGGCCACGCTAATTTGCAGACACCGCCGGCGTCCTCGCTGGCCTGGACTCCGCAGTGCCTCCCTGTTCCCGCTCTCGCCTCGCTTCTAGTTTTCGCATTGTGTCCAAATGGTCCTTTTAAAATGTGTCAAGTCAGGCCATCCCAGCGCTCCAAACTCTAGTGGTTTCCTGTCCCACGCGAAGGAAAGCCCAGTAGCCTCCTCATGGCCTGCCAGGGGCTGCGTGGCCAGCCCATGCTGCCTCCCAGCCCTCGACTCCGCGCCGTCCAGATTGACTTCCTTCCTCCACCTCCTCAGGAAGAGCTTGCTGTCCTCCTGCTGGGACGATCTTCCCCAGGTGTCCTCAGGGGCCACACCCCTACTTGGTTAGGTTCCCCCATCAGAGAGGCCTTCCAGACCACCCTAACCTAGCCCTCCCCCCTTCTACACTGCTCTGCTCTGTTTCTTCTTAGCTCACGTGTTCTCACTTATTGATCATTGCTGCTGCCCCCACCAGAGCGTAGCACCCTGAGAAGAGGGACCGGCTCAGCCTTGCTCACTGCTGTGCAGATAGAGGGCACAGACTGCCTATTTGTTGGCGGAAGAAGTGAATTATGTGTTGACTGAATGAAGTATGAAATATTATGATGCCGTTAAAAAGCAAGGGTAGACCATTATCCACTGGCATGGAAACATTTCCATGACATAATATTTACTGAAAAAAGAAGTCACAGGGCAACACTTACAGTATAATCCCGGTTTTTATAAACAAAGATTTGTATGCATATTCGTTCGTTTGTTCACTGATCCAACCAGTAGTTGCCGAGCTCCCACTACATGTGCACCATGTACTGGTTGAGGCTTTGGGGACACACTGACGGACATGCTGCTGTGACAGCCGAACACCACAGAACTTGATAAATGGAAAATGTGAAAGCTCCCCTCCCCCACTCCCACCCTCCCTCGAGGAACCCCTGTTAACTGTTTGATGTATATGCACCCAATTTTTTTGGATCTACCACATTTTTAAAAATAACTAGCCAATCCCTTTATTCCCCATTTTATTTCCTTACTAAGGGGATATTTGCTTGAAGCAGAGAGAGCACTCACGACAATGTAACTCATGTGCAACACAACAGACATGCACACCAAAATGCGCTCGTTCATGGCGGTGCGCGCTTCCCCGGAGCCGCGCGGCCCCTCCGCCAGGAGCACCTGCCCCAGCTCCGCCCGGTCATACAGATAAACTGTCACCAGGAAGACGGGCAGGGAAGATTTAATAAACAACACTAATGACCTTCCCGGAAGGTTCTCTGTTTGGTGAAGTGCTGTCAGTGTCCCGAAGCCCAGGCTCACTTGTCCCTACAGAGAGAGCCACCCTCCCCGCCCCCCACCCCCAGGGACAGCATGGGTCCCAAGCTGTAGCACACATGCAGAGGGTGCGAGATGGATGCAAACATCTTTTCTAGGTGAACTTCTGTGTGATTCATAGACGTGTAGAGGCATCGCCTAAGCAAACGCACCAAGCAGCTGGGGGCGTCCCGTTTCAAAGCAGGCCCCCGTTTCTGGTTCCACAAGATTCTTCTGGGGTCCTTGGGACTTTACTTTCCCCTCCACTTGCCTCAGAAGAAATATAATTCCTAGAATGCTGTTCATTCCCAAGAATGTGACTGTACATTGGTTGATAATCATGCTGAGCTTTGTATTATAAGATTTAGAACTTAAATATGAAAAGTCCTGTGTGAGTGGGAATTACAAGTATGACCGTATTATCTCTATGGGGAGTGTCTGAGCCGGACTTAAGTCCTGAGAAAGCCAGATCCCCCGGGCACCCTCACAGTCACTTCCCTCCGGGGACCCTCCTGTGGACCCAGGACCCTGAGAGCCCCTCCCCGCCCCCCAAGTCCCAAAGTGGCAATGGGCAGCCTCATGAAGCCCTCAGGATTTTAGGGTGAACAGTTTGTTAGAATATGATCTGGGGTGTTCAGGGGCCCCCAAATCAAACTACCCCTCCTAAAAGAGCCCCCTGAAAACCACCTTCTCCCAAAATATAATCTATCATGACCAACGCCACCTCGATTTCCAGAGCTAGGTGGAGACTCGGTGGCAATCTCCGACGTCCCTTGGGGAGACCTAGAAATGACGTCACTGAAAGGAGACCCTGCAACCAACTCCAGACACAGCAGGGCCTCGAATGACGGGTTTCGTTCCATCATTTCCTCATAAACAGCCGATTCCTGCTGGGGCTGCCGTCTGGGTGGGATTCGCAGTTCTCCCCGTGCCTGCGTGGGTTTCCCCGGGGACTCCAGCCAGCTCCCTCCCGCATCCCAGAGGTGCGCCTGGGAGGTGCGCTGCCCTGTCTGCGCTGTCCCGGTCTGCGTGAGTGTGGGACACGCCCTGTGACGGAAGGGCGTCCTGTCCGGGCCGGTGCCCACCTCGTGCCCCGAGCTGCCGGGAGAGACTCTGGCCACCCACCACCCTGAACTGAAATCAGCTGGTTAGGAAATAACGATCTTACTTGTTTCTGCTCCTCATGCCTAAGTGTACGTGTGGCTCGCCTTGATCTCAGTGTGTGATGTCGGAGCTGTTTGGGGTCTTTCTTGAGAAGTTTGGTGGTGGTTTTGTGACCAGAAGTATGCCGTAGGGACTTACTTCTTGTTTAGATTCACTAGCCTGTGGTAAAATTGGTTTCATTATAAGTCATTCTGCTTCAAGTCACAGTTTCCAAGAAGCCGTTGGCGTCGTTAAGTGAGGGCTTGCCGTGCCGAACGAGGGCTTGCAACGCCAGCCTCCGGTGCCTCCCCGCAAAGCGGGAGCGGTCCGAGCAGGGTGCCCGGCACGGAGCGGCCCGTGACCGGGCGGCAGTGGGCCCCTTGTTTCAGCCTGGGACTCGGCTCCACTTGACTCGGACCCACCCCGAGGAGAAGACCGTGCCATGGGATGTTCTGTCCTCTCGTTCCCTTAGCGCAGCCTTGGGCAAGCCTCACCTTCTGTGGGCTTCAGCTGTCCTGTCTGCAAAACCAAAGCGTGGATTCGGTGGACCTCAGGGTCCCTTCTGGTTCTCACGGGCTGTTAGTTTGAGGCTCATCGCTCTGGTCGGTGACCCAGACCTGCTGCCCTTGGCTCACTAGTGGTCAGGTCAGCTGGACCTCATCCCAGGCCCCCTGAGAGTCTGCTGGTTTGTTGCTCTAGTCCAGCGGGCCTCAAAGCGGGTCCCTGGACCACAACCTCAGTGTCACCATGGAACTGGTCATAAATATTAGTTCTAGCCCCTCACCCCCGCAGAGCTATGGACTTGGAAACTCCAGGAGTGCAGCCCAGCGCTCTGTTTTAACAAGCCTTCCGGCGATTCCCATGCCCGGGTACGTTCGAGAACCTCTGCTTCAGTCCCTGCACCGTCGTTCCGAGAGAGTCATCTGCCAGACCCCAAGCTACTGCGGGTGCTTTTTAAGGGACCACTGGGAGTGGAAGAGGTGCCGGTGTGTTAGAGACATGTGACTGCTGTCACCATTGCTCAGACAGAGAAGTTGGAAAGTATAGAACCCTCACGTGGATGGAGATCCCTGAGACTATTCTAAGAAATTTGCCAAAAACCAGTTAGGAGGCAGCTTGTGAAAATAAGTTGTACCTGACCAGTTTTGTCTCCCTTCTCACTGGTCATGCCCACGGTTAGGCTGTGAGTTTTTGTGAACCCTCTCGGTGTACCCAGCACCACGGGGGCCCACAGACTGGATGGAAAGTGGGGCGTGTCCGAGCGCGCCCTCACAGGACTTCCGTTCTGGTGGCAGAAACAAAGATGCAAGTGTGAGAAAAGCCTGGCAGAGCGTGAACAGGGCTGCTAGGAAAATAAGCAAGGAACTATGATGGAGAATAACAATGAGGGACTCTGGCTTTGTTCTGGGCGGTCAGGGAAGGCCTCTCTGGAAATGGACGTTTGAACTGAGCACTGCATGATGGGAAAGAGCCACCGGAGAAGGAGCTGAGGAAGAGCTCCAGGTGCAGGTCCTCCCTCGTCCCTGCTCTGTATGGAAAATCACTAAATGTAAAACTACTATGGCCCTGGCCGGTGTGGTTCAGTGGGTTGGGTGTTGCACCATAGACCAAAAGGTTGCCAGTTCGATTCCCGGTCAAGGCACATGCCTGGGTTGCATGGTCAGGGCACCATGCAGCTGGTCAGGGCACATAGAAGAGGCAACCAATTAATGTTTCTCTCCCTCTTTTACTCCCTCCCTTTCCCTCTCTCTAAAATCAATTAGCATGTCCTCAGATGAGGATTAAAAAAAAAAAAACTATGCCTCTGTCCCTCAGGTGTGTTGGGAACAGAAAAATGTCTGAGACCCCTGATGCTGAGAGCCGTAGTGCTCTGGGACCCGGAGGTCCTGCGGCCTGGCGTCTGCCTGCACCGTGCGCCCCTGGCCCCGGCCAGTGCTTTGCACACCTCTGCTCCTTGTCTGCCCCTTGGCCGACCACCAAGAATTCCCCCAGCTAGGGGTGGGTCAAACAGCCTTGTGGAGGTTGGTTCTCTTCCAAACTTAGAGTTTACTTTCTTATGAAATAGTTCGAGAAAGTTTTTAAAAGTATCGAGAATAATATAATGAAGACCTGTAAACCCACGACTTGGCTTAAGAAAAAACGGTTAAGAATACACAGAGCTCTCTGATCCCATCCCACCGTCTTCTACAGGAGCTATTACCTTGCATGGGGTATTCCTCAATCCTGCAGGATCCAGTTTGAATCCAGGGGCGAAAGTTGAGCATTGTGAACATTCGTACCAGCTACTTCCTGATTGCCCCCCTCCCCCCGAACAGCTGTTCTGTCACTTCTTGAGGTTAAGCGTCTTTAGGAATTGGAGGAAGTGAGCTTTTCAGATAAATTGCCTGCAGTTCCCATTTCTATTTCTAAAAGAGTCCACAGGTTTCAGCCTAAGACTGCTGTGTTGAGTTTTGGGGTCTGGGCCACTGCTGATGGGGGGCGGGGGGTCAGAGGTGGTACCAGTCCCGTGGGTCCTGTGGGCTGTTCATCTTGAGCTCTGTTGGGCCGCAGAACAGACCTGGCACCCTTGCAGCTGCCATTGGCAATGATGTTCCAAACAAATTAACTCACATGCAAGCATAGCGTTTCATCCGAAAGCTGTAAAAACGTGCAAACCTAGAGGAATGATCGTCCTTCCTATGGGTCAGAATTGCCATTTCCCTAAATAACAACCTGCACACCCCATAGCTGTGTGTGCTTTGATGACCAAATTAAAGTCACCACCTTTCTTGTCCTCTTGGAAGGGCTCTGTGAATTTCAAGTTCGGGGTTCTGTATGCCAAAGACGGGCAGCTCACCGATGACGAGATGTTCAGCAACGGTGAGTGTCCCCTCCTGTCTGCTAGCGGACACCCCCGCCTGCCTCGCCGCAGTTCTCACGGTCCAGGCCGAGCTTGCCAGTTGAGTTGCAGTCTTTAATACAAAGGAACAGCCAGTAGTTTTGTGAGGTTGTGGGGTAAATTTTGTAGGGCAGATGTTTCCCAGCTGCATTCATTTCATACATATCGGTCACGGAATGTACCAGGCCCTGGCCCCAGAGAGGCAGTCTGACTAGAAAATTACATGGGATTCGAAGAAGTCATTCTACGTGGTCTCAGGAGCAGAGGAAGGTTTTTGTCCCTGATTTTCAGGGTTGGGAGAATTATAAAATGGTGTCATTTTTCTGTTATTTAGCACTTTTCATGTTCAACACCTGTTGTTTATTAGTGGAACGGTAATAACGTTTTCACCTTGCAACCCAAAACACCTACGACCCCAGGCTGGTGGGGGAAGGTGGGTGGTCTGACTGTGGTTTCCTGTCCGTGGGTTCCTGGGGATCATGGGCCCTTCTGCCCGGGGTCGAAGGAGAAGGAAGCGTGACTTCTCCATTCTCCTCCCACTGCGCACATCTGCAGAGCCTAGTCCACTTCCAGGCGACCTCCGTTAAAAAATGAGGACTTGTTGGTATCATACCTTCTTCACACTTGTGCCTCTCCTTTCAGAAACCGGAAGTGATGCTTTTCAGAAGTTTCTACACCTCCTGGGTGACACGGTCACTCTAAAGGGCTGGGCCGGCTACCGCGGCGGCCTGGACACCAAAAGTAAGCCTGCCTCGGGATGCGTCCTGCTCTGGTTTGCGTCACTTTTGCTGTCAGCCTCGTCTGCGTTTGCGTTTGTGCCCACGCCGGGGGCAGGAGGACAAGAGGGGCTGCGAGCTTCACACCTAGGCTGCTCACTCTTGGTGGCTCCATTGAACTCTGCTCGACTAAGCAGCCCTCACGGCCCGAGGTGTGGCAGAGTCACTGTCTGCCCTTCAGTTCTTACCCTTGACCTTGCGCTAGGACCGTGTGAGGCAGTGGGTGAACCAACAGGGTCCCTGCCTTTCTAGGAGCTCGTAGTCCAGTGCACAGCGCAGACACTAAGCAGATGACTATCGGATGGTTTAGTCCCACGTACTTGGGGGAACTAAGAAGGGAAAGTACAGAGTGGCACGGGGGCATTTGACCAGTCATTAGACGGAGAAGTTCCCCCCAGAGAATGACGAGTGGGGGTAACTTGAAAGTCTAGAGAGGAGAAGAGAATTCCATGCGGAGAACATTTGCGAAGTTCCTGAGGCAGGAAAGAGCATGGTATGTTCTAGAAACTAGGAGGACACCTGTACAGCTGGGGAGAGGAGCGGGACTGGGCAAGAGGGGGAGGATGATCCTGCAGGGACTTGAGATCGCATTAACGATTCTGGGTTGTATTCCGATGGGGTCGGCATCACGAAAGGGTTTTAAGTCGGGTGTGATGGGTCAGAATGAGCCTTTGAGCAGAACACGCGGGCCACTGTGTGGAGAGTGGACTGGGGAGGGCGGGGGTGAAGAGCTGATGTTGCCAGGGCCGGGGGCGAGGGGGGGCAGGGTCGGAGGACAGAGGAGTGGACGATTCAAGAGCAGGTTTAAAGGTTGAACCAGTGTGATCTACCCATGGCTGATTGAACGTGGCGACAAAGAGGAGAAAGAAATTGGGAAGACACCCGGGTTTCTGCCCTGGGCAGCGGGATGGGTGGGGGATCCAGCAGCGACACTGGGAACACGTGAGGGGCAGCCTTGTGGGGGTGGGGGGGTGAGGGTAAATAAGATCACACGTTTAGATTTGGAATCACTTAGGCTATCTTCCAATCACATAGCTTTTCTAGTTTTATTCGCTCTTGTCAGTCCATCCTTGAAGTAAGCCAGGCAGGTGACGCAGAGCTCATTTGGCCTCAGTTTGACAGGCTTCCAATCCGAGTCCCCTTACCTCCAGAAGTCTCAGCTCCCCACCAGCCACATTGGTGTCACTTCAGACTAGGAAAGGTCAGGCCGGGTGCAAGGCCTGCCCTGGGAGCGACCTAACTGACAGCTGCGGGGAGAAGCCTTTGGCCCCGGGCGTCGGGCCCTGCCTTCGCCCGCAAGCCTCGGGGTCCGTGGGGGGTCAGGAACGCCTGCCACTCATCTCCCCACGCCAGCCCCAGCCCCGTACGGTCATGGCTGCCGTCCAGCGAGCCCTTGCCGTGGCCAGGCACTCTGCTAAGCCCTTCGCAGGCAGAATCTGGTCAACACCGCTCGGAGCTACGTACTGTTGTTTATCTCCATTTTCAAAGAGAGGCTCGTAGAAAGGCAAGGTGACTGTCGAAAGGAGCGTAGCTCACGAGAACTTGAATCCAGGTCTGGCTGATTCCCACGCCTGTGCTTTTCCTCGCCAGGCAGTTCTGCCAGCACTGCATTCCTTTTTGCGTGTGGAGTGATCATTGTTTGCCCATCGGCTTGTGTCGATGCTGTGCTGCACACCAGCAGTAAGTGGAAGGCAAGGGCGTGCAGCACACTGTCCTTTTTAGCCCAGACTTGTCCTGACGTCCACCACTCCGAGGGGCGGGGCCGGCCTCAGACAGCACCTGAACTGAGACGGAGCACAGGCCCTCCACGTGGGCGGGACCCGTGCTGTGCTTCCCCGCAGGGGGGTGACCATCTCCGGAGCTGCACTGATTGTGTGCAGTGTCCCTGTCGTCTGCACAGGGACACCCTCCTTCTGGTCCCAGAATGCTCTGCGCCCACTCAATGCATGCTTGTGTCTTGCAGACGATACCACAGGGATCCATTCGGTTTATACCGTCTACCAAGGGCACGAGATCATGTTTCACGTCTCCACCATGTTGCCATATTCCAAAGAGAACAAACAGCAGGTACGTGTGAACACAGGCACCCTGGGGACGTAGGCCACTGACTCGTGGCCTGAGTGTGCGGAAAGCACCGTTACGGTTTCACAGGGTGGGAGGCTGTAGGTGACAGCAGATGAGCCAAAGGTCAGGCTCCCGCTTAGGGACGCCATTTGCAGCCTCTCTACCTGAACTTGCAGTGAGCCCGAGGGGGAGAGCTGTCCTCTCTGGCACCACCCACAGAAGGAGAAGAAGGGTCAGAGGTAGCGGTGCACGTGTATGTCTGTGTGTGAGCGTGTGTTTGCACGTGTGTGCGTGGTGTTATGCACTCCTGAGAGACTGCTGTGCGTACGCGTGGCCGTTTCTCTGTGACTTCTCTCGGCGGGCCCTGCGTCTGGTCCGGGACATGAAGTAGGCGGACCCGGAGTGTTTCTCGGGCTCACACAGGAGGCTGGGCTGCCTGCTTGGGCTGGGCCATGCTGGGAAAAACACCCCCTGGGCCACCCCAGACTCGCTCCAGGGACTGGCCATTTCCGGGAGGAAAGAATCCCAGTTTGTGAAGACACATGCTGCTGGATTTGAAGAATGGTGGGGGGGTGTTAACTTAACTTTTTATCAGAATTGTGTCCAATTTTTACACATTGGAGGTACCTGTGTGAATAAACACCATAAACATGAATGCACAGCTGTTCAGCAAAGGTCTGTGAGAACCATAGGGAACGTAACGGGGCTAAAAAGGCTTTTTCCAAGCATGTGTAATTCTTATTTTAATAAGACTTCAGCTGGGGGCAGACACAAAGCAGATCGGGGGGCTAAAATGTGGCATAGCAGTCGTGGGGCACCAAGGTGCGGGGAGGGGCGGGAAGATCGAGTTCCGTGGGGTGGTTGGGGGTCAGGACGAGGAGCTGACCCATTGCCTCGCAGGCAGAGCAGACCCACTGGAGCCGTGAAGCTTGTCCTGGCCTGAGGGAGCTGACTCTGGGGAGGAAGAGCCTGGGCGCAGGAAGACGGCCTGAGTGGCCGAGAGTCACTCACTGCCAGTGAGGCTTCCCCCTTCATGTGCCTGCGGGGCCTGCGGGGCCTGCGCACTACCCCGGGGCTGCGCCTCTCAGGGGCGAGGCTCTCAGGGGCTTGGGGCCACATGCAGAAGAGAGACCACGCTGTCCTTCCCAATCACCCTAAGATGTATCGACCTCTTACATCTCAGTAGTTAAGTCAC
>PVJI01024876.1:0-21284 GCA_004026765.1 Micronycteris hirsuta | reverse complement strand
GAAGGTTCCTTGTGGAAGATCCAGCAAAGCAGACTTAAAAAAGCCTAAGTGTTCAGTGCTGCTTTTGTTGTTTTTATGCAAACAATGAGGCAAAATTGAAAACTAGCAGTCTTTTTTAGGTAATGAGGGTGCTCTCATGGAGAGGAATCAGGTTTTAAGGAAAATCAAAATGCTCAGCTGTGACCATTGGACTCTAGTGAAGGTATCTTCAAAGTTTGTTTTCACTTGAGAATTGAACTGGTTTAACCTGACCAAATCAAATCGTCATTCCTTAGTATCATTCCAGCAAAGGCCTTACAACTGAACGTCTTCTCAAACACAGTCTCGTGGACTGGGAAACGGCGTAGGCCCCACTTGAGAAGCCCACCTGTATCACCACCTCCTGGGACTCAATGGTTTAGCTGGACTAAATGTTAGAGTTGGTGAAGTATGGGGCAGTTTACTGGCTTTGCTTCAAAACTGCTTTCTTTTCTGCCTTAATGGGCTGGACAGAAACGTAGAAGTGTTGAAGGGAGCAATCTCAGGATAGTCCCCTAAGGCTAATTTCAGCTGAGTGCGGTAGGCAGTAAGGCGTCAGACAGGTGTGACACGCCTTGTACACCTTCCCCCAAGGAAGCCATTTTTTTCTTAACCAGGGACACTGTAGAATTAGTCCCTACCTTGGTCATTTAGTTGTTACAGGTTTGATTGTGCCTTCTAACACTCTTGCCACATTTGGCACCTCCAGAACACAACAAGGATGCCAACTTGTCCAGTCATGCCATCCTTTGGACATCGCACATGCTGCTTCTCAGGGACAACCAACTGACATGGACTTTGCAAGATCCTTTTGCCTCACATGGAGGCTCCCCTCATCCAGACCCCCTTTGTTAGGGTCTCTGGACCAGGGGATAGGGAGGACTACACTGCTTGGTCAGCAGGAAGTAGTTACAAAAGCATGAGACCTTCGTCCGTCTGCCCTTGCAAGATTACAAGTGTCCAGAGTGTTAAAGGCTAATTGTAATGGGGTGAACCACTCTGCCCCTGGAAATGGGTAGGGGTGGAGAAGCCCTGAAGATAGAGCATGGGTGCGTCATCCCAGCAACCAGAATGACACATGTATGACACAGGAAAAAGAGGCATGCAAGGTGGCACCAAAAACTGGGAAGGTGATTGGATGGGAGGGACATACCATCCCAACCGCTTCCACTGCCCAGGGCATTCTGGGAGAAACTTTAAAAGGAGAGCGAGTGGGAATGCTGCCCTCTTAGATTCTCTCCTCTCCTTCCCAGCTGACCGGGGCCTGGAGTTCCTGGGCCCCAGGCCTTGGGGACTGGGTGGCATGGGAGCAGTTCTCAGGGCACCTCCCTGAGTGCTCCGGGGTGGGCTTGGATTGCAATGAACTCTGGTAAGAGGAGAGGGGAAGCTCAGGGAGACTGGGGCCAGCAAATACCACACCCCTTCCCCTAGCGGGAAGACACGGCAGCTGCCTCCTACCAGTGGTCTATGCCTCTGGCTAAGGCCAGCAAGCCCTGTGCCCCTTCCAAGGCAGGAAGCCATGGTGCCTGCTGCCTGCCCATGGCCCATGACAGTGCGGGCCAGTTGGCTATGCCCCAGTGCAGCAGGGCAGGGTCAGGCTCCACACCCCTCCCTGAGTGCTTCGGGCCTGACCAGGAACACTGCAGGTGCTCAGAGCAAGCCCAGTGAAAAAGGGGTTGCAGGGTGGGGGAAGAGGAGATTTGGGCAGGCAGGTCCTGGGAAGCAACTCGGCCAGACAACAAGCCCCACGCCCCTTCCCTGCATGGGAAGCTGTGGTGGCCAGCCACCAATAGCCTGCTCACTCCTCTGACGGTGTTGGTGCATGGGTGGGCATCACAAAATTGTATGTATCTATAAGTAAATAAAAATTCCATTTCCCTTTCCAGCAGACTCTGTCTTTCTGAGTTATTTCCCATGGGGGGCAGTTGGTGGGATCCCACTGGTTTGGTTAAAAAATGATGCTGTTGGCTTTCATTAGCTGGAGGGTCACACTGTGCTTCATTCTGGGGAAAATTCTGTGCTGCCATGTACTTACTTCACACAGGAGGCTCGACTCTAGTCAGACAAATATGCCTCATTTCCCCTCGTGAGTCATGTCTGCAGGTACAGGAACTGCTTTCAGTACATGCACGAAATGAAATTAGTGTAACAAGTGACTGTGTGACTACGGGACACACTGAGCTCTCTGACAGCTTTTTGCAGACCAGAGGGGATGGAAGTCTGTTACATAAGTATTTATCAAACGTGCCAGAAAGTACAAAGTGGGAGGGACAAAGGGCCAGTGGAAGTCAAGGGAAGGAAATACTTCCCGCTGGAGGGATCAGAAATGACACCTGGAATAAGAAGCTATTTCTGCCACGTGAAGATGGTGGCAGCCCATTTCGGACCCAGCACAGAGGGAGTCAGGGTTTTCGGAACTGAAAGCACGAGAGACTCCAAGGCAGACAATGTCGTTTCACATCAGATTGCAGAGGGGGTGAGAGAAGCTTGAGGCTCGACTGTGAAAGGTCCATGGTGCTATAAATGAAGTCTATTCTTGCAAAAAACCAACAAAAGAAGCCCCGAATCCCTAATTTATCTCTGCATAACTCTAAGTTCTCATGTATCAGATGTGTTTCATTCTCAGGCAGTAAATCATGTCAGTTGTTTCGCTGAGCCTTTCCCAAACACCAGGGAACCCTTCAGAAAGGGGGACACCCCGGGACTCCACCAAACTCTGCCCCCGAGACCACGGCCGGTAAACCCTGCGTGGCTTGGACACAGCTCCACTCCTCGTTTGGACAGAGACAGAGACGCTTCCCTTCGGACAGGGCTGCCCTGCACTACAACGCTCAGAGCTCAACTGCAGCCCCGCTGCATGCGGATGACAAACAACGTGACGGAGAGAACCGTGTTGGCAGAAACGGCGAAGCTGCCCACTCACCGATGTGACACACGTCGGCAGCTGCGGAGCTCCAAAGGGAAAACCAGACAAGTCTCAATGCCTTTAAGTGCTCAGGTACAGGAGTTGGAATATGTTAGCTTTTTCTGCTCATTTATTTTTTGTGCATCAAGGGGTTAATTTCTGGGTAGATAAAATTTTGGGTGTTAGCAGGCTCTACATAAGCAGGAGATGTGGGATCTCTGCCATCAGACCTGGGAAATGCTCACTCTGTGTGGTACCATCATCACAGTTTTTTTTGTTTTTGCAAAAATGAACAGAGGCAAACATTTCACTTACCAGCCTCAAGGCTTTGCACTTGCCCAAACCGTGCGCCTTGTGCACTTCAGGGCACTGGGCTAAATCCACCTCCCAGGGTCCTCCTTGGCCACCCTTTCTAAAACTGCCTCCCATGTGTCCAAGTCATTCTTTATCCTCTCACTGCTTATTTTTACTAAAAACGTTTCATTTACTTACTCAAAAATTTATGTATTCACTGCCCATCTCACTGACGGTGAGAAGGTGTTCAATGAGGACGAGAACTCCGTTGTATGTAACCTTTATCTTTGGAGCTTAAATGGAGAGACAGGGTGGGCAGGGAGCAGAGTTTGGGGGTAACTTGTGTCAACGGGTCTTTGTTCCAACACCTGCTGTGAGTCAAGTTTTTGTTGTTTTAACAAACTTGAGGAACAAACTCTGCAACTGAGCCTGTCCTGGGTGATGCGCGGGGGGCCCGTGGGGGGACAGTCCCGCACGGCTCTGCTCTCCTTTGTCTCTGGCCACCCGGCCCGGCACAGCAGCGGCCGTGGCCTGGGCCTCCTGTCAGGAGTCCAGAAAGGGACAGGGATAGTGAGATACTTGGGAGCGGGCTAATAAAGAGAACAATTTTTTTTAGCCACGGTTAAGGCCAGACTGTCTGAGGAGTGTGGCCTCACACCTATGCCACAGAAACGCAGCTCTAACGGTTGTCTCAAACTGCCAACCGTGCTTCACGTTTGAAGTTCTTCCTACAGAAATTACCAGCTACGTACACAAGATGAAGTCCTTCAAGAGACAGGATTTTTTGCCACAATGAAACACTTGTCTGGTGTCTAATTTTAAAGAGCACAACTTCAGAGGGCTGGGAAAACTGCTACATGTGTTCCAAAAGTTAAAATGTTCTGATAGAGTAGGTGCTACCAATGCTGTTTATGAATAATGCTTACTGAGAAAGGCAGACAAAAGGAAGGAAGGAAGGGAGGAAGGAAGGGAGGGAGACATGTGTACCAATCACATGCGTTTAATTAAAAGATTATCTTCTAAATGTAGCGAAGCATCAGCCAAGGAAAATAGGGTGAACTTGTGTGCTGCACAGCTGTCATTAACTGTTACTGTCACCCCAGCACTGTTGACATCAACAAAACTCACCTGCGAGCAAATGGCCAGGTTCACTCTACAGCCAAACGAGGTGCTAACAGCCCGTGGATGGAGGCCCAGGTCTTTGAAGAGCTTTGAGAAGGACTGGGTGAGTGCTATCCGAGGCCGTTCTTCTGCCACCACCACGCAGGTCCTCACCCGGGACAAGTCCAGTCCTCGTGCCTAGAAACAAGGGCAGCAGTGAGAGATCAGCCTTCCAAGTGCTCAGTTGCGTGACCTCCTTAACCAGACCCACCCACGAGCAGAAACTCCACACAGATTTTCGTTTCCAGGGCCAACGGCTCCACGGCATTAACTGGAACAGTCTAGGATGTCTGTGTAAAAAATATAATCAGTCACACAGATAACATGACCAGGGATGCCGTTACAAAGATATTTTAAATAACGGCAAGAAGCAACAGCAAGAATGAGGATGGAAAGGCTGAGGAGAAGCTAGGCCCTGGACAGAATAAAGGACAGGGTTTGGGGAAGAAAGGAAGCATCTGTAAAGACTCCTATGGACGTGGATGCACCGGAACTGGAGAGAAATAGGAAAACCAATTTTCAATGTAGGAATGGAAAACTAAAGTGTTTGGACAACTTTAAAAAGCAGCTCGCCTTTTATGTTCCATGAAACTTCACAGGTCACAGACAAATGCTCACGATCAAGGGCATCTCTGTTTCTGAGGTCCACACATGTCTCTGTTTCTGAGGTCCACACAAATTCGGTCAATCCAGCAAAACCTCAGAACTCAGGAGGAGCAACCGGGTGAGTTCGTACATCTCTGCGGTGAGAGCTGGGACCTGCTAAGCGGTTGGGGCTGCATCTCAACGTGAGGTGAGCTCGAGTGGTGGTGTCTCAAGGAGGACAGTCGCCACAGGCAAACCCTTTCGGTCCCTCAAGCACCTGCAAGGTGGCCTTGGCACAGGGAGAGCTGCCAAGAGCCCTGAACCGAGGAGGGCAACACACAAGGTGAAGTTGACACTGAAATTTAGTCTAGAAACACAGTTTTATATACATAGAGTCACACAGGGAACATTAAACTGGGCAAAACAAGTGATGTACACGTGTATGTTTTGGGAAACAGTGCAGCCTGGGGTTTGCGATGGTGGACCTGGAGCCAAAGATTCAAAATTTAGCCCCCAAATTCATCAAATGTAAGAACTTGGGAAGGGTGCTTAATTTGTCTGTAACTTACATTTCTTCATTTAAAAATGAAGACAGTAATTGTTTCTATTTTAGCTGTTATGAATGTGAAATAAATCAAAATGTGAAGTGCTTAGAAATCACTCAATTCTGATATTATTTCACTTTGGTTATTTATGTCCTACAAGGAAATCTGATGAAATGCACTCATTCGTTTCATAATGTAATATAGGTGAACATGAGTAATAACTGCGTTTTATAAATTTCTTTTCTTGCATGAATATGTAACTTCAAGTAATTACACATTTATTTATGTAACTTAATTTCAGATTTATCTTGTGTTTCATTTTTCTGCTCAATTCTAATCCATTAAGTTTATAAAAAACGTTCAGGGGAGACGAGTGCTTTACTGTGTGCATGCGCACACACGCATGTGCACATATGCACATGCATACACACATGTGCACAAGGGCCGTCTGGATATGTACATGGCAACCCACACATCCGGGCACAGAAACAGTAAACAGAATAGAAATTAAAACAGGTCATGCGATTACTTCCTCCTTGTTCCTTGGATAAGACTACTTAATGTGCCATGAAAGTATGCCTACCAATTGTCCTTGGTTTACATGAAAGGAAATGCTATTACTGTCATAAACACCACGGTTCACTGAACTGTAAAAATGAACTTTGGTGAGGATCGCTCACGACCTACAAATCAGGGTCTTCGAGGCAAACAAAAAACAGGGGCTAAATCCTAACCTATGACTTGAATGCCAGTGTCAGAGTAACATGAACTCTGCTGAAGAACTGAATTCACCAACTAATAAAAAAGCAATTTAGGACCCTTCGAGTAGACCTAATGGAATGAAAGACACCAATAACATCGTTCGTGCTCTTTGGTTGGGGCAGTGACAAAATATTCATGTTATAAAATGAGGTTTTCACATGAAAACAGCTTTGTAAGCCCCGACATTTGTGAAGGGTTATTATTTTAACATCACGAAACCCTTTTCATGCCCTTGGACACTGGGAATGTTCTGCAGGCCCTGTGAGGGGTGCGGGTTGCTTACCTTGAGGGATTCTGTCTGTGAGCCTAGCCCCTTGGTACAAAGTTCCATCACCGAATAGGAGCAAAACGTATCCCGGACTTTGTACTGACTGACGGCCAGAAGCCACAGGGCGGGGTTGGTTTCCAGCTCGGAGGGCGGAATGAGGACGGACTGGTGCCCAGAGTACACGCTGCGGAGAGAATGGAGCGGTCAGCGAGGGGCCAGGAGAGCGTCCAACCCGTGACTGAGAGATGCCCGCGCTCCACGTGCGTGAGGGGCCGTCACAGCCACTCTACTCGCAGGTATTTTTCAGCAAAAAGTGAGTGTGTTCATGAAAACACTGTGAGAAGCAGGAAAGATCTATAGAGATTATGATCTAGAGTTATCACCAAGTTGAGCACTCGCTTGAAACATCTAAGCTGTGATGCTGGGAGGTTTCTCTCAAAGCCGGTACAAAACAGCAGCAACAAACAACCTGGGTTCTCTTTCACAGCAGGAGACACAGAACTGAATTCTGGTAAAGCGTGTGGTAGAACGGGAGTTAGCAAACCACAGATGCTGCCTGTTTTTGAAAATGAAGTTCATTGGGACTCGGCCACTCGCTGGTTTAAACGCAGCCCTCAGTGGCTCTGCAGCAACAGGCAGGGCCGAGTGGGTGCCACAGAGACCACAGGGCCCAAGGTATTTACTAAAGGTCCTTCGAGAGAAAGCACGCCTCCCACTGGTTTAGAGAACCAACACCCAGAGTAAATGAAAGAAAATTAACACAATTAGGTGAAGTTTGTCATTCAATTTTTAAGGTTTGAAATTTTGCTTCAGAATAATCCAAACAAATCACCAAACAGGAGAAATAAGGAAAATACCTTTACATTAGAGAACATATTCAGAGAAATGAGGGAAATGCTAGGTTACATATTTTGATCGATCATCAGTTGGTGGGGCAAATGTGGCTTTAAAGTAATGAAGTATTTGTCAAAACTTTATTTTTAATGGTTGTTGATGATAAATCAACATTAATAGATGTCATGCATTATAATAAAATATCCTACGCAAATAAGCTTCTAACGTTTAAGAAAAAGGGATTTTCTAGGTACAAACAATCTGGTAGGTGAAAAGCACAGTGAGCCTCAACTGCTATGTCATGATACTAAAACCAGTTCTTCTGGAATGAAGCCAATCTCACATTAAAATTTTCAAAATTGTTTACAATAGACTCCAACTGGTTAACAAATGTAAGGAAATTAAGTTGGCTCGCAAAATCTACTTTAAACAGGGCCCTTTGCAGAAAAACTGTTCTTCAGGGCACGGGAGGGAAAGTTCTCTTTTCTTTATTTCTATTCCAGTTTCATTTATTTTTGTCAAAAGGAAAGACAGCAATCTTTGACCTTTTCTGTGATCTTTTCAAATGGTTTAATGATCTGAGATTTGTCTTTGGGAAATTAATTTAGGTAATTCAAAATCACTTTATAATAAAGGTGTGCAAGAAGTCAAGTAACATTACAACAACTATATCTACATCATGAAATACTGATACAAACCAACAAGTTTTATTTTTTACTTTTGAGGCATACCATAGTATTCTTAAAATAACCTTCCAAAAATTTTACACTTGATGTCTGAAAACAAAACCAAACAACTCCTTAGTTCCACAACATACCCGGGGCCACAAGGTGCTGCCCCCTCATTCTCACAGAGCTCCTAGGCCATCTTTGGAGACCCACAGTCTTTCTTCCAGGGGCTGGAAGGGGGAAGGGACACAACACTCTCCTCGCTCCTGCTTACGACCCTGTTCCCCAAGGTGGGCAGCCTCTGAGAACGCTGAGGACAAGCAGAAGGGAGTTCCTATGACTGATCCTGTTGGAAGGTGTTATTTTGTTTTGCTATGGTGGGCGGGCTGTCTTTCAGTCCTACTCTGTCACTTGCCACACAGCACTGCAGAATCAGCCTGCACACTACATCTGGTGTGATGGAATTAGAGCCGTTCTTAGTAGCCAATGTGTTAACTCCAATTAGAAGCCTCAAGGCAGCATGAAGCAGGAAGAAATAAAAATAACAGAAAATTTATCTCTGCTGAGTGGATATTGAAAGAACAATCTCAGGTCCAAAGCGGGACCACGTACTAGGTCAAACATCAAATGTGCAGGCCCAAGATCTAACAAGCCTGCACATCACACATCGAGTAAGTCATAATCACCCCCTGGGAAGCCTGACTCTTACCTCTGCGAAAGGTGATGGGGCAGTTTTTTGTTAACCAAATGCCATTCAACCCATTCGTGAAGCAGGGTTGACAACACCACCTTAGATTACGCTGTATGATTTCTATGGTGGCTCAGATCTCCGCAGCTGCTCCTTCACACCAAGGACTTGTACATTTCAGTGCTGGGACCAAACACGTTTGATGGCCCTTGAGCCTCAGGTCTTAGGGAATTAAGATGCAGGAGAAACCTTATGATGATATTCCTCTTAATATAACAATCTAGCATTTCCATATTGTTCCCCCATCTTGCTAAATAAATGCGATAGCATGAAAGGAGATCCAAAATGAAGAAAATTAAATACAAATCACTTACTACCTTGCCCCAGAGTACACATCAGGAGGAGTGATTTGATCAGAAGCATTAGCACATGAAAGGGTGGCTAGCACATTGTAGAATTCGAGACTAGGGAATTTTAAGCAGAGCTGTGAAAATCAATAGGACAGAAGTCAACATTAAGAAAAAAATCAATAAATCTTGATAACACAGGACAAGCAGAAAACCTGATTAGTGAGTTTTCTACTTGCTCTTTCCTTGCTCAGTCCGACTAGGGTTGATTGTTTCACGGACTAACCAATATTGATTTGTTGGCACTGGCTGTGAACACCTCCATGGACAAGACAAACCCACTTAAAAGCAGGTTGCTGATAATGAACTATGATTATTTTTGAGAATTTTTGGAACCTGAGCTATTCTGGTGTAGATTTTAACTTCGAAAAGAACAAAATGATTAAGAAGACATTTTTGGAATATTTCTCCCTGTCTGTGGCCTGTGTTTTCATTCTCGACAGTGTTTTTTGCAGAGCAGAAACTATTAATTGTAATTAAACCCAGCCTATCAATTCTTTCTTTTGTGGACTGTGTCTCTGGTGTCATATCTAAAAAGTCATCACCAAACTCCAGGTCATCTAGGTTTTCTTCTGTTATTTTTAGGGAGTTTTATAGTTTTACCTTTCACATTTAGGCCTCTGATCCATTTTGAGCTAATTTTGGTGAAGGCTGTGAGTTCTAGGTCTAGATTCTTTTTTTTTTTTTTGTTTTGCATAAATGTCCAGTTGCTCCAGCACCATTTGACGAAGAGACACTCCTTGTTCTACTGTATTGCCTTGCTCCTGTGTCAAAGACTGGTTGGCGATGCTTAGGTGGGTCTATTTCTGGCCTCTCTCAGCACCGAGAGTGAGCCCTAACGTAAGTTTTGGGCTCCGGGTGGTGATGACGTGTCAACATAGATTCCTAGGCCACAGAACGTGTACCACCTGGTGGGAGATGCTGACAGTGGAGGAAGCTGTGCGTGCGTGGGCCCAGGGGATATGGAAAATGTCTCTGTACCTTACACTCAATTTTGCTGTGAACCTACCTAAAACTGCCACCTGAAAAATGAAGTCTATTTAAGAAAATAAAAATAAAAACATGACTGACCAGGAGAGAACAAAAGATATATTGGTAACTAATATAAATTTGCACACTTGTATTTGAGTAATTTCAGACTATTAACCTGACAAAATACACAAACAATTGAAAACTATCACGACTTGGCAGCTGTGAGCAAGGCAGCCGCTTGGTGCACTTGGACACGAACCAGCCCGTGTCACACGGTGAGCCCCCTTGACTGACAGCTGGCGTCTGTGATGGGCATGTCAGTCAACCCAGTGCCAGGCTGCATAGCATGAAATCTATCCATTTTAAGCATAGAACTAAATAAACTTCAGTAAGTTGCAGAGTTGTATAACCACAATGCAGTTCTAGAACATTCTATCACCCTAAGAGTAGGCTTGTGTCCATTTGCAGTCAATCTTGTCGCCAACCCTTGCCACAGTCATCACCATTGTTCTTCCTGTCTCTAGGTTTGCCTTTTCTGAACATTTCCTGCTGGTGGTATCATGACACGTGGCCTTTGGGATCCGTCTTCTTTCACTTGGCACAGCGTTTGTGACGTGTATCTACCTGGCAGCTGTATTCCATTGTATGGGTGTGACAAACACTGTTTATACACTCACCAGTCAGTGGACATTTGGATTATTTCCTTTTTTCTTTCTCTAAAAAAAGACTGCTGAGAACACTTCAAGCATCGAGTCTTTGTGTGGACATGTTGTCCTTTCTATTTCATAGATGCCTAGGAGTGGAACTGCTGGGTCACGTGGTACATTTATGTTTAATTTTTAAGAACATGTGAACCGTGGTTTCATCATTTTACATTCCTATCAATGATGTATGAGAATCCTGCTTCTGTATATCCTTGGTTACCTTCGCAGAATGGCATATTATAGTTTTGAAATCAGGAAATACAAGTCTCCCACTTCATTTTCCATCTTTTAGGTTATAGCCGTTCTATTGGTATGACGTGGTAGCTCGCTGGTTTTAATTTGCATTTCTGTAATGAATGTTAAGCATATTATCATGTGCTTATTGGTCATATGTGTATTTTGGTGAAATGTCTATTTGAATCTGTTGCCCATTTTAAAATTATTTCCCTTGTCTATGAGTTTTAGAGTTTGTTATATATCTGGTTAGAAAGACTTAATCAGATAGATGATTTGCGAATATTTTTCCTGGCCTGTGGTTTGTGTTTCACTTTCTTAATGGTGTCTTTTAATGTGAAAAAGTTTAAAAATTTTTTGCAGTCTAATTTATCAGTATTTCCTTTATGTATTGTACCTTTGATGTCATACTTAAGAACCCTTTGCCTAACCTAATATTGTATTTACTTCTATGCTTTTTAAATAAATGTTTTATGGTTTTTGCTCTAACATTAGGTATACGATCTACTTTCAGTTGATTTACATATATGACGTTAGGTAGAAGTTTAATCTTTTTTACAGGTGGATGTTCACTTTGCCGAGCATCTTTTGTTGAAAAGACTTTCCTTTCCCCATTGAGTTGCCTTGGTTCCTTTGTTGAAAAGTCAAATGACCACACATGTAAGGGTTCATTTTCTGGCCTCTCAATTCTGTTTAATTGATTATTTTATGTATCCACCTCTATATCTACATTATATCTTTATGCTAGCACCACACTGTCTTGGTTATAGTAGTAAGTGTTGAAATTGGGAAGTCTGAGTTTTCCAACTTTGTTATTCTACTCCAAAATTGTTTTGGATATTGTGGGTCCTTTATTTATATTTTAGAATCATGTTGTTAATTTTACCAACTTAAAAAAAAAAAGATCACTGGCCTGAGAACGAAAAGGTCACTGGTTCAATTCCTAGTCTAGGGCACACACCCAGGTTGCAGGCCAGGTCCCCAGGTGGGGGTGTACGAGAGGCAACCAACTCTCTCTCACGTTGATGTTTCTCTCCCTGTCTTTCTCCCTCCCTTCACCTTTCTCTATAAGTAAATAAATAATAATAAAACAACAACAACAACAACAACTGAACAGCCCCAAACAATCGAAACCTCCTGAGATTTTTGACAGGGGTTACACTGAATCTTTAGACCAATTTGGGGAGACTTTCCATTTTAACAATATTGAATCTTCTTATCAGGGGATATCAATTCTCTGACATGCTTTTAAAGACATGTACGATCTTGCCAAATATTTTCAAACAATTCTATCATGTCAATGATTTTCAGATAAATAACCTTCTACTTTATGACTGAAGGAAACTTTCGGATAAAGATATACAAAAAACTATTCAGCCCTGGCTGGTGTGGCTCAGTGGATTGAGCACCAGCCTGTGAACCAAAGGGACACTGGTTCAATTCCCAATCACAGCAAATGCCTGGGTTGCAGGCCAGGTCCCTAGTGGGGACCGTGTGAGAGGCAACCACACATTGATGTTTCTCTCCCTCTTTTTTCTCCCTTCCCTTCTGTTTAAAAATAAAGAATTAAAATCTTTTAAAAAATTTTAAAAAACTATCCATGTCAAATTAAAAAAAAGAACTCTGAAACAATGACAAAGTTAAAGGAAAGTTCCAGGAAAAGTCATATAACTTTTTCTCCCTTGAATCATTTGAGGGTGAGTCACTGACCTTATGTCCCAACAACCTCGAATACTTTAGGCCTTAAAGTTTGGGGATATTTCCAGCAAACAAGTATATTTTCCTCCATAAGCCAATTAAGGCATCAAAATCAGGACACTGGCTGATACATCTAACCCTATTCAAGTTCCATTGGACCCTATTCAAGTTCTGCCCGTTGTTCAGTGATACCCAACAGCGAAGGCTCTAGTTTGGAGTCTCACCCTGCATTTAAGCTGTCAACTCTGTCCAGATGGAGCCTTCAGAGCCTCCCCGACCCTATGACAACGGCAGTGATGAAGACGACAGGCCGCTGTGCTGTTGTGTGCTCCTCAGTTTGAGTGTCTGATGTCCCCACGATTAGATTCAGGTGAAGCAGCTTTGATGCTGTTCCCTCACTGCAACCCTCCCAGGGACACTCAAGGGCCCCTTGTCTCACTGTTGGCGAGGTTCACTTTGGTCTCTTGGTTCAGGCTTCTCCACTGTGAAGGTTCTCCCCTCCCCTTTATAATTAACAACTGTTTGGTGGATGCTACCATGGAAATCCTTGTTACTCACTGGGCTTTCAGTTTGTCATCTACTTATATGTGGATGGTTGGATAATTTCCCATTTTATTCAAAGTGTTGTGCTCTATTACAATCTTTATATGGACGCTCCGAGTGCCCCAGTTTGGCCAGGGGGAGTCCCTGTAAGCTGGCTCACTGGCCCTTTTGGCATGCCCTTCCATTCTGTGAGCACTTCCTTGCCTTCTCACACAGACATTCAGGGTCATCTCGTACTTTCCCGTCCCAGCCTGAAACCAGCCACTTCTCAAAGGAGCCCTGGCTCATTTGAGAGGAAAATGGTGATTACAACATTTATGGGTGCTGGGCATTCTCACTGCTACTGGGTGGCTACTCTCAGGTCCAGTTTTTAAACTGGGATCTGTTTCTATAAAGGATTTCAGAACGAAGAGGTTCACAGCTATTAGTTATTTATTTTTAATGTTGCAGGGTCAGTCAAGAACACTGTGATTTCAAGACTTCTGAGTGAATTTTCAGGAAAGACGTTCATTAAGTAAAGGTTTGTTGCAACCCTCTCTGCACAGTTCCTTTGAAGACCCCAACCTGACCCTCCCTTGCTATTGGTGATGCACATCAAAAACTTCCTTTCCTTCAAAAGCACCTTCTCTGTTGCCTGAACGGGGCTTAGGCTTGATGGCCCTGCAGAACCAGGAAGCACTCGACCCAGGCACTTCAGCTGAACCTTTGCCAAGTGACGTACGGACAGCTGTCCTAAAAGGCCAGTAGTTTGGAGCAGGCTTCCTACTCAGTTGGCCGAGTATGGCTAAGGTCACTTTGGGCCTACTGTTGGGATGGTATATCCTGAACTATTTCCCAAGAAAAAGTTACCCACAATGCTGTTGCATTTTAGATGGAGGCAAAAATCATTAAAATATACTCTCGTGTTCAATTCTCTGCTCTCTCAAAAAGTTTTATTGTACTAATTAGAATGTCGGTGTTTTCAAAAATACAGGACTTGTATTTTAATCCAATCTAATATTATTAAATATTATGAAGGCATTAAGATTTAGAAGAATGTTTAAAAATGAGAAAAATGGCCCTGGCTGGTGTAGCTCAGTGGATTGGGCGCAGGCTGGGAACCAAACGGTCCCGGTTCAATTCCCAGTCAGGGCACATGCCTGGGTTGCGGGCCAGGTCCCCGTGAAGACCACGTGAGAGGCAACCATACATTGCTGTTTCTCTCCCTTTCTGCCTCCCTCCCTTCCCCTCTCTCTAAAAATAAAAAATAAAAATAAAAAAATCTGTAAAAAAAAAAACGAGAAAAATGTCTACTATAGACTATGAAGGAAAAGGGGAAATTATGACCAATTTCATTCTGTAACATTTCAGTTTTATAAATATATTGATGTACATTTACAAAATTGTATATGTAACTTAAAGGTTTGTGGGTGAAATCACGTGTTGTCGCAGTGTTTGCTTTAAAATGTGCCATATAAAAAGGGACTGGAAAAGTGGGAAGATGGATGAATCAAAATTGGCGACACGCTGATCCATGTGAAGCTGGGTGGTGGGCGCTGGTGTTTGCTGGGCATCTTTGCACGCATCTACGTGCGCTGTCTGTCCAGAAGGTGTTCAGCCATGTGATATGAAAAGTAGAGACATTTATTGAATAAGACACAAGATACAAGAAACATTGTACGCAGGACAATGACGCCTCAGTCCCCTTCAAAGTAGGCACCTTGGGACCTCACACAGTTCTCCCAATTGCCATCAGCTGCACTGTCGTATTTTCCTCAGCCTCACTGATGGTCTGAAATCTCTTCCCTTTCAAAGGTGATTTTAGTTTTGGGAAAAGCCAGAAGTCACAGGGTGTGAAACATGGGCTGTAGGGGGCTGAGTCACCTGGGTGATTTGATGTTTTGCCAAAAACTCTGCAGGAGACGTGATGCGTGAGTGGGCGTGTGGTCGTGATGAAGCTGCCAATCACCAGTGGCCCACAGATGTGGCCTTCTGAATCATTCGAATAGTTTCTGCAGAGGAATCTTCAAGCTTAACGCAAGATTTGATGCACATTTGGTGCTATACTCACTCAGTCGTTTTGAATGCAACAACCACACAGTACACATGCTCGCTCAATGGGGTCTACTGACTAGTACAGTGAAGTTGTCATTTTTTACGCATGTGCATTCCAGTGCACTCCTTGGCTGCGCTTTACATTGATGTCATGCAAAGCGTTCTTGTTATGATAGCAATGGCTGGACTTTTTCTGGACAGACCCCAGTATGTTAGTAATAAAAACTACTATGCTGCATTAGAAAATAAACTCTGAATGGCTATATGCCAAATGCTAATAGTGAATATTTCTTGGTTTTACTAGGTGGTATGATTATTGATGGTTTTATTTTTTCTTTATATTTTGTATTTTCTAAAGTTTCTACTTGGAAAATAATATGTGTAACCTGAAAAAATGTCATTAAATCTCCACGTTCCCCCTCTCTATAAATACCTGTTACAAGCTGGCCTTGGAGGACTGATGGCTGAGGAGCATCGGTCCCTGGAGCGGAGGCCAGCTGCCTCTCTCCCTCAGCTGCAGTTCCTCCCCACCTGCGTCTGGGAGAAGCCCGAAGCGGGACAGCACCTGCAACACCCTCTCATTTAATGCGGATTCCAGGCCAGGGATAGCTGCTAGGATTTCAGAGCAAAAGAACCCAGCCACCATCTCTGTTGTTTCGGCAAACTTCATGGAGACTAATTTTTTCACTCCCCCCCAGGGTGTGGAACCCACTCCACCCTGAGAGCCTGGCTGAATGGGGGCAGAACAGGGATCAGTCTCAAGAAATCATGTAGGATTTATTTCTTATGTTAAAGGTGTTAAAGGGAAACTCACCTGCAGAGGCACCACAGAACAAACCCGAGTCCACAGTAAGGGTCCAAGCAGATGGCCACTTCTCTAGAGGGGTAGAGCTCACACTGCAGCTTAATGGATCGGCAGAAGGCACTGGTGGCTGCGTGACACATCTGCAAGACAGCAGGGCCCACTGAGTGCACGGAGCCCAGCACCAGTGCCCAGGAATGATTCAGGGCAGGGGCAATTGTGACCAAGCTTTGCTTTGTGAGGAGAGAGTGGGCTGCTATATTCTCATTAGTCTTCCCATTTTTAATGAGAAAACCACACACAGACACACACACATGATTTTTCTGGTCCCCTGGACCTAATAACTCTAGCAATTGAAACACCAACGTCTTGCATTTGAATAGTAGGCTAGTCTACCAAGGGCTTCCTCTGTGACCCCACTGCAGGCCTGTGAAGTAGGCAGGGAGATGTCACACTCATGCCCCATCTCTGGGCAGAACTACACCTTATTCATGGTCCATCTCCAGGCCCAGCGCAGCACTCGTGGGGAACGGGGGCCAGCAGAGCATCAGGGTGAACAGGCCCCAACTCAGGAGGCTCAGAGAAGGTAGAGTTTGCTGAAGATCATGCATCTGAGCTGGAATCAGAGATCTGTGCAGTGGGATATGGCAGCTGTATCTTGGGATGGCAGCCAAAATTCGCTCTCAGCCCACCACCTAAGGAGAGGAACAAGCTCTCCATTCCCAGCATCAGTGTAGAGTATTTTAAAACACTGTAAAAATGCCTTATAAATGACATTCAATTGTCTCACAGAAGCTTTCCAGCCAATCAAATCTGAGGTGAACATGAGAGCAGCACAGGGAAGGTTACCAGGTCCATGGTTTTAAACGGGCCTCCAGGTAATGTGAAGTGCTGTGTTCCCAGAGTGGGGCTGAAAAGGGACCAGTGAGAGCCTTGTAACGAGGAGGGAGACACAGTGGAAAACCTGGGAAAAAGTGTGAGAGAATCCGGGCAAGGGGTCCCTTCCATCATGACCCATGGGATCATGGGGAGAAGCCCCGCCCAGAAGGTTTCACCACGGATATTTTATTGAGTTAATACAAAGTAACATAAAATTAATCTAGAACCTAACACATAAATAGTTCTTTTTAGCCTGCTTTGAAAGCCACCGTATTTGTTTAAGGAAGAAACAGGACTGAATCTGTGAAACACTCCTCAATTTCCTACCTCCTGGATCAGGAGGTAGTAATATCTTAACCAGCAAAATTACTCATATTCTCAGATTAGCCACTAAAACAAACCTTTACTGAATCCCCGCTCTGTGCTGGCACTATGTATAGCTTGAGAACCAAGTTCTTCAGCTCAGTGCAACAAATACAAATAATATTAACCGAGCACTTGCTATGTATCGGGGTTTGGGATACAGAAAGGAGTAAAACATGCCTGTACCCCGAGGAGCTTGAAATATAGTGGGAAATTTAAGACTTTAGACTGAAAGCAGGATCTGTGAGCACACAGAATGTAAAGAGAACAGAGAAAGGATCCTGCCTCACTCATGGGCTTTCGGAGAGTTCTGGGCTGCCGGGTAAGTGAGCATTGACTGATTTCAGCATAGTGACAAGAACACACAGGTTGAAAAAACAGCTAGAAAAGTTGAATGTCCAGTCTCTAAACTCTTCCCTGCCTGGAACCTGCCAAAGTCACGAACCAAGAGCCTAAGTTGGAGTGTTCTTTATTTTTTAGGATCCCATATTAAGAAAAACTCCCAATTTGTATGAAGATGAACTTGTATTTGCATAAAGGACTAGTTTCCTCAATGCCCAGAACAGCCCGCTCTAACGCTCCACTCTACAGGACACGCTGGGAGTGGACACAGGGGTGTGGAGGGAGTGGGGATGAGGCCACCTGCACTTACTGTCAGGATGCACCTGTGACTGATCTGGGGCAGGGGAGGCTGATATTGCAGTAAGTGTCCACTCCCCAGGCACTCACCAGCTGAAAGTGAGCAGGAAAGTGTGGCAGATGCACACTCAGTGGAAGAGAGAGTCACCATGAGTTCTGAACTACCCTGTGTGAAAAGCCGTAGGTGACCAATCTAAAGTAAAGTGTAGGTGCCGTGTGGGAGTCCTCCATCTGACTTCCTTGATGATGCTGAGCAAGTGTGTATCTAGGATCTATTAGGAACCTTCAAGGGATAAATAACACTTTTAAACAGGCAGTATTATAAAACTTAAATTTAACCTATAAACATATATTCATAGGTTTTATACTAAGTCAGACGTTCTATAGTGCCCATTATGGGGAAAATCAGTTTACTGGATAAAGTTACCTCTCTCAGTTTTTGATATCAAATTGAATACTCAATGAGATTTCTGTCCAAAAGCTGAAATTGAGTCAAAATTTTTTCCTGAGAAAAATGTTGACCTGTGCAACCAGAGGTAAAGGGCTTTCCTTCTGGAGAAGACTATAAGCCCGATAATTTCAACGCTGTTAACACCGGTTGAGTATTTAAAGCTTATGTAGTTTTTCATTAATGATGTCACAATATATTCCATTTCAGGCACTCATCAAACACATTTAGTAGTCAAAGATTTAAGAAAATCTTATAAATTTAAGAAAAAGTTTAATTATTCATCTCTTAAGATTTCTAGGGTCTATATTTGTTTCAAGAAGAAATATCTTAATTGAATAAAGAGTTAATATTATAGGCCGCCCTTGTGTGGGTCATAAAAATATATGATAAAAAGTACGTTTCTGGAGGATGGTGGTGATGTTAAGGTGGAAGCTGAGCCCACTTGTGCGTGAGCCCAACTGGGACACTTAGTTGATATTCCAAAAAACAAAGCGAACAGCCAAAGGAATCTCAGCTGATATGAAGTTTGGAAGCCAAAGCGTGCAGAGGACGCTTTAAAAAGGGCTGGAAAGATGGGTAAAGTCATTTCATGACTTTGAATACTTCTTGCCACTCCCTTGCCTGTAAGATTTCTTTTGAGAAATCATCTGATAGTCTTATGGGCACTCCTTTATAGATAACTGTCGCCTTTCCCCTTGCTGCTTTTAAGGTTCTCTCCTTATCTTTAATCTTGGGTAATTTAATTATGCTGTCTCTTGGTGTGTTCCTTCTTGGGTTCAATTTCTTTGAGACTCTCTGAGCTTCCTGGACTTGCATGTTTATTTCTTTTGCCAGATTGTGGAAGTTTTCTTTCATTCTTTTTTTCAGATAAGTTTTCAGTTTCTTGTTCTTCCTCTGCTCCTTCTGGCACCCCTATTGCTTGGATGTTGAAGCACTTAAAGTTGTCTCAGAAGTTGCTAAGCTTCTTCTCATTTTATTGAATTCTTGTTTCTTCATTGTGTTCCACTTAAATGTTTATTTCTTCTTTCTGCTCCAAATTATTGATTTGAGGCCTGGTTTCCTTCCCTTCACTGTTGGTTCTCTGTATATTTTTCTTTATTTCACTTTGTATAGCCTTCAGGTCTTCCTTTCTTTTGTGTCCATATGTAATTATTTTTGTTAGCATCTTGATTACCAGTGTTTTGAACTTTGCATCTGATAGGTTGCCTATGTCCCCATCACTTAGTTCTTTTTCTGGCATTTTGATCTATTCTTTCATTTGGGCCATGTTTCTGTCTCTCATTGCACCTGTTATTTTGTAAGGCATGGAGCCTTTGGTATTTGCCAGGTCAGGGCACCCCATATCACTGCACTGTGGCCCTGTCTGTGGGGGAGGGGTCAGAGAGGGAACAATGTTGCTGGCTTGGCTCTTGTCTCACTTTCAGTCACTTTCCCCACTATCCACAAGTGAATTGGGCCCTTCTGGTGCTGATTCTTGGGTGGTTGAGTTTGTGTACCTTCTAGGATCCTGTGGGTCCCTTCACTGGACTCTTCTGTGAGACTGGGAGTTTCTCCCACCACCACAACCCCCACAGGTTTTTACAGCCAGAGGTTTTGAGATTTTATTTACCTGTGCTGGAACCCTGGGTTGTGTGGTCTGTCTCACTCCCCAGTTGTTCTTCCTGGTTTATCCTCATGCAAATGTAGGGCCACCCGATCCACCAGCTGCCACCTTGCTGTGTGTCATCTCTACCCTGGCTGCCTGTCTTTGCCCTTCCTATTAGTCTGGATGAATGTTTCTTCTTTAACTCCTTGGTTGTCAGACTTCCACACAGTTCAATTTTCTGTCAGTTCTGGTTGGTTTTTGCTTTTAAATTGGTTGTTGTCCTTGTATTGTTTGTGTGGGGAAGCAAAGTGCATCTACCTATGCCTCCATCTTGGTCAGAAGTCCTATTATTGGAGATTTAAATGGACTTATTTAAGAAAAAGAAAATCAAAACTATGAAGAATAAAATGGCAATAAATATATATCAACAATTGAATTTAAAAACAAACTAAGTAAACAAAAAGAACAAACACAGAACCATGAATACAAAGAGTGTTTTTTTAAAAATTATTTTATTGTTGTTCAATTACAGTTGTCTGCATTTACCCTCCCCCCACCCCACCCCAGGCAAACCCACCTCCCTCCCTTGCTTCCCCCCTCCCCCTTGGTTTTGTCCATGTGTCCTTCATTGCAGTTCCTGAATACCCTTGTCCCCCTTCTCCCCTTCCCCTTCCCCTCTGGTTACTGCCAGAGTGTTCTAAACTTCAATGTCTCTGGTTCTATATTGTTTCTATGGTTGTATTTTCCTTGCTTACCTCAGAAGCGTCTTGGCTGTGGCTGATCTAAATTCCCCGGTAGCTGATCTGGCCTTGGTGCCTTCTCTCCTGAGTCGTCATATGAAACTTTTTAACATTTCATATAGTAGAGGCTGCATGATGATGTACTTCTTGAACTTGACCTTATCTGAGAAGCACTTCATCTGCCCTTCCATTCTAAATGAAAGTTTTGCTGGATAGATTATTCTTGGTTGTAGTCCCTTGCTCTTCATGATTTGAAATATCTCTCTCCAGCCTCTTCTTGCTTGGAAGGTCTCCTTTGAGAAATCTGCTGACAGTCTTATGGGAATTCCTTTGTAGGTAACTGTCTCCTTTTCTCTTGCTGCTTGTAAGATTCTTTCCTTATTCTTGACCTTGGGTAATGTAATTATGATGTGCCTTGGTGTGTTCCTCTTTGGGTCCCGCTTCTTTGGGGTTCTCTGAGCTTCTTGGACTTCCAGGAAGCCTATTTCCTTTGCCAGATCTGGGA